>JASXSY010002518.1:0-64133 GCA_034509805.1 Sipha maydis | reverse complement strand
TACACATGAAAAAACTGCTCCTCCGACTCCAAAGAATACGTTCTATAGAAAGACACAAATATATTTATTTAAAAAAAATTAAATTAAAAGTATACCTAATTATAAAAATCTAGGTAGGTAACATATATATTCTAGATAATAATGCATATGATTATTGAATATTTACGTATTTTTAATAATAATATAAATATGTATAGTATATAATAATAATAATACGATATTAAAATATGATTTTTAAGTAATTTTCCATAATTAGTTAAGTAATTTATAAATATATTGTACGTAACACTAGTTACCTACATTGTTACCTATTATTAAGGAAGAGGAGTCATATATATATATGAATGTTAACACAGATCATTAAATAATAATTTACCCAAGACCCGGTCCATATGTTTGATCCTATTTTGAGTACGGGTACTGTGAAAAGGAAAAATATGCCTGCTACAATTTGAACTGCACCAACGCTTATATACAGCACACTCCACAGCAGGTGTATGGCGGTGCATGCTTGAGGCCAGCTTAAGCACATCAAGTCATCTATATGATTTTACTTTTTCACGATTTTGCACCCGTATTGTTTGATGTATTTTCTAAAAGTAAAAAATTTAATTATGTAACATTTCAGAAATCATGTTTCATATTTTTGTTTTGTTTTTACAAGTAAAAATATAAACATGATTGTATACGCAAGTGTAAAAAATTAATTAATCGTATATTATTATTAATAAAAATCTAAAGTACAATAATATAGTACTCAATAAATCGTATTTTTATATATACGTATTGAACTACTAGCTTTATAATATTTATTTTAAAATGTAATTTTATACATAAAATTATGTATAATGTACATATATTAAGTAAATAAAGCATGTGACATAACATTTATAAATAAGGAAGTGTTTAAGATTAAAATTATAAAAATAGTTATAAGCAGAAAATGCTGAATATTTAAAAATCGAGTTTTATTGGTTTTACGTATATTATTATATGGTGCTTTGAAGCAACAAATTTTGAAGGTTTTTGATAATAATACAAATAGGTCCTCCTGACATTGAGACATTTTTTTATCACATTTCATTTGTTGATATCCATTCAACAATATACTTTCCGTCACGGTTACTAACACAAATTTGTTTCCGGTAATGTTTTTTCCTTTAAAAAATACATTTTATGTATAAAAATATTATTTATTGTGAGTAATTCGAATTATTGAGATGTTAGGCATACTCGTTATTTTGTTAAAATAGTCACCTCGTTATCAGAAGAACTATAAAACTAATGGTTATTAACCATGGTAGGTGTTCCGTGACGGATACACATACTCGTACATACAAATTTATACTTTTGCCTTCATAAATTAACATGAAAACCGAGTCAATTAAAAAAAATAATGTTATTATTATTAGTTTCTACCAATAACAATATGATTGATATAACTAAACTAGTAAAATATTGAAAAGTAATGAAAAATATCATGCACATTGCAATTTCTTATAATGTTCAGAATAAGTAAAATATAGAAATAACAAATAATTATACAAAGATGTAAAATGTACAAGAAGAATTTTCTTTGTTTGTTTTTTTCTAAAAATGTTTTATATTTAAAAATGATCAAAATAAAATATTATGATGGTATGTTATTATAAAATATTAATATCAAGGTCATTTATTTGGAATCTTAACAATAAATGTAAAAACAAAAAAGTAGTTAAACAATTAGTAAATACCATGGTTAGAATGTATTGTTAGGTATGTATTTGCAAGTTTTTTCCTAAGTCAAAATTGATTGGTTGTTAAATATGTCCAAGATTTGGTTTACCCTCGATTAAATAGAGTACTATTTGTTTTTGCAAATTTTTGAATGGTATTTTGAATATAATGCATATAATTACAAATTTAATGATTTTTCATAATCTGGTTGATTTTGTTAATTTTTAATGTTAAATTTTTAAGTTTTCCATAATATTATTGAGAAATTAAAAAGAATTATTGGAAGACAAACATTTAAAAAATAATTTAGCTTATTTAAAAAGTATTTTTTTTCTAACCGAAACAATACTGATTCAGAAATGAGTATACTATCTTTTGATGATAGCTTAAAAACAATTTTAAATGTTACAAATAAACTAAATAAATGTAATAGAATAAGTAATGATAGATTGATTTGGTACTAAAGAAGAATAAGGAATTCAGAACACTTTTAAAAATTCGTAGCACTATAAACGGTGAATATGAAACTGAAGATGTTAATATTACTTTAACTCCAGGATAAATCGCGTTATTTAAATATGTTCCAATAACATCGTGTGACGTGGAAAAAAGTTGTAGTCAATGCAAATATATTCTACATTCAAACTGATGGTAGTTCATATTTGAAAATTTCAAACAACATATCATCGTAGCATTTAATAAAAAATAATAACTCAATAATTTATTTTGGCATATTTTTACAAATTTTGATAAATAAAATGCATGTTTTACAATTTTTAATTTCATATAAATCTTAGTTCTGGTTATTATACAATTAATTACATCAATACTATCTACAAACAATAACATTATTATTTTTATGGTAATATTATTGAATCGAATTAAGTTTTTTTAAAAAAAAAGTTAATGTTATTTATTATTTATTTAAAATTGTATAACACTCAGTTTTGAAATCTTCGTTACAACAGATTAAGTTTTAATAAAATATAATACTACTTATACCTATACGTATGTACATAATATACTTTAAAACGGTATATATAATAATATCGATACCACGATTAATAATAAACTATGACAGTAAAATTAAGAATGTGAAAACTTTTGCCAACAATAGTAAGTAAGGATTGTGTATTAAATGTTATTACAGTAGGTACAGTAGTACTATAATAAGTTATAAATTACAATAAATTAAATATTTAAGAAAAATGTTTATTGTACGTACTTGAGATGTTAGGGCCCTGTACAGTCTTGATTATACTGAGTTAAATTGTTTTTATCAATTCATGATATTTTTTATTTATCGTCAAGATAAGATAAAAAGGTTAAGAGAGCAGGGGCACCGGTCATTAGTAGATATTGAAAAATAATTGTGACAACTATTAATAAAATACACCTCGTAAAGTAATAATTATATATAACGAATATCATTAAACAATAACAATTTAATCTGTTAATTTAGGTATTCCTTTGATTTCTTATACTATTTTAAATAGTATGAGGTAAAGTGCTTAGAGCGCTTATTTTTATAATTATGTGATTATTATGCCATCGTAATGAATGTTACAAAACTAATATTGTCATCATACATAGAGCATTGTATTATATTTATAAGCACTTTTACTTTGAAATCTTTATCTTTGTACTTTAGCACAAAGTAATAATCAAACGACATTAAAAATATTGATGGCATAATATTATTTCTTATAAATAAAGAATAATGAATTTCACTAGTTTCTTAAACAATAAAATAATAGTTATTTAAAATCAATATTATTATATTGATTTTTTAGTATAGTACATTTCATACAATACTTATCATCAATTCATTGAATTGTATGAATATAAAATTAAATTATGTATTAACAAATTAATAATTATTCTACTTTAATTATTTTGTTCTGTGAATTCAAAAATGTGTTTCTACTTAAATCTTTAAATGTTGTAATAGGGTTTTAAATTATATGAAACTAATAATAATACCAACAGTAATTAATTAAGTACCTAGTTATTATAGTTGAGAAACCAATTATTTAAAAGTATTCATTATTTCATACTTATATAAACACATAAATCAATAAATAAGATCAAATTATGTAATTTTTAAGCTTAATATACTTAATTAAAATTGTGCATATTCTACAATTGTAAATAATACTAATATTTATATATAACGAATAATAAAAATAAAAAAATATTGACAAATCGTTAAAAATCAATTAAGTAATAACCTAATAGGTTATATTATTTATTTATTAACAACTGTAGGTAAATGTAATGATAAAAATAATAAAAATGGGTTTATTTTATTTATTTGTATTAATTATAATAGTATATAACTTGAAAGTATATAGCTTATGAATATTTAATATGTAATAATAATGAAATTATTGAATTATAATATAATTTAGTTAAATTATTTTTTCTTGTAATATATTTATTTAGAACTATTGTATTTATCTATTTTTTCAATCAGTGATGATTTTAACAAGTTTATATCCTTAAATTCCTCAATGACGAAGTAATGTCCTCGGTTCTTCAATATCTATCTAGTGTTTTTATGCTAATAATTGTATTTCATTGTTAATAAAAAAAAAGAATAAAATTCATAACAATATTATTTATTAATAATTTATTTTTCTTAATATTATGAACCTATTAATGTAAATAGATTAATTAAATTAATAATTTGAAATGACAAAGATTAAAAAAAAAAGTATATGGAAATATATATATATTGTCATTACGTTTAGTATACTTAAAAATGAACAATATTGTTTTAAAACAATTATTGGTATAGAACTTAATGAATAATAAATATTTTTAAGAAATTATAAACAGTCTTCATTTTTATTTAAATATCATTTTTACAGAATATTTATTTTAAAATTTAAAGCTTATTATATTTTAAAGTCTACCGTACTTAATAACTGTTATTTTTATAACTTTTTTTTTGTTATGGGAAACAACACACAAATGGTTCGGTAATGTAATAACTATGTTAACTATAAACCGGATGAAAATTACGTTGCTATTAACTTATTAACGAATAAATAGGATGTATACTATATTGTCGCATCATCAATCGCAATGGGAGAAATAGGGCAGGGGCTTTTAAAACAAATTCGCACACTATTTACTAAGATAATAGGCTTAATAGTAAACTTCACTATATTAGAAATTAGGGTCCAGAATATGTCATCCATCAAAAAAAGAAACTGCACACACGCTGCTTTTTAATAATGGAGCCCATTATAAGAACAAAATTCAATTAACTTTTAACTACAATTGAAAAAATAAGTTCGAATACACAACTGAAACTTTAAAATTGCATATTATGTAATAAGAGAAAATATTATTTCACTAATATATATTTACTCTTATTTAAATTAAGATGTACTGAAAAGCATATACTAGGACATACGGGAAAATTTAACTACGTACTACATTTTAAATTTGTTGGATGTATTTTTAATGTAATTTATTACAATTAAGCTCAACATTCATTCATATAATACATGAATATAATCGTGTATAATATTTATGAGTGTTTTTTTTGTATATAACTATGGTGAAAATATTTATTGAGGCAGTGAGTTGACTAATATGATATGTTTATAAAATTAATTCATAATTTAATTATGAAAAACAGCAGATTATCGAATTTAGAATACGGGTTTAAACACAAAAGTTTGAATTAATATGTAAAAAAAATGTGTAATTAAAATTGTAAAGATTTACTTTATAAATGTTAAAATAGTATAAACAAATAATATTCCCATGGCTAAATTTAATCCAAATACTTCTAATAAACAATTATAAGACTAATCGGCGATTTATACGAGTATACTTAGGTATTTAATTTATTGGCATTCAATATAAGTACCCAAAATCTTAAAAACTTTAATCTTCAAGGAGATAAAATATGAAAATATCAAGTTATACATTTTGATTAATAATAATTTTGTAATGATCATTAAGAAAATATTTAAAAGTTACATAATAATAAAGTTTTTTCTATTACAAATATTCACGATATTTATTTAAATATTTAATAAAATAATTAAAATATAAATATACATTTAAAATAAATTATGTTAACTCATATATTATAATATTATCAATGTCCTGATATGATGTGTTAACTTTCTTATGATAAGTTGTTTAAGTTTAATGAAATTAAATAGGAGAAAATTGTATAACTTATGATGTCTAATTTTTATAAAATTATCATCGTATTAGGTAAAGTTTAAATTAACTAGATGTTATATCAGTTGAAAAATATTTAAAGTTAAAAGTATTTTAAAACAATAGAATACATGAATGATATATAAGATAATTAATGTATGAAAAAGTACGTAAAGGTTATGATCTCACAAAGTGAAAATCACATTTGGATATTGTTTATAGGTTTACCTATCTGTATTTCAAATGTGTACAAAAATTGGTAGGCTAATATATTTTTATTTTTATTTTACTTTTTTTGCTTCTTTAAACAATGTGCATATGGTTTTAAAGTCATGTCATCTATTTTAAGATCTAAATGGTTCAACAAATTTGTCTGTATACAAAATAAGTTATAATTTAATTTATTAAACTTAATAATGTTAGAAGTATAATCATATTTAAAGTTATGTTAATTATTCAGGATGTAGATCTTAAGCAATTGAATAGACATTTATAATGATTTATATTTATAATTGTAAGTCACACCTATCCACAAACACACACGCATGCGCGCACACACACACACACACACACACACACACATATATGTGTGTGTGTACTATAGTTTATATTATATAAATATTATAGAAATACATAAGCTTCTAAACTGTTCTAAACAATTTGTTTGGACTTCTCATCATAATAATTATCATAAAAAATTGTGTTTGATGCATATAATTTTTCATATCTTTTCTCAATCAAAGATTTTTATCATACATAAATATATATACATATATATACACGTGTTGTAAATGTACATAATAGATAAGTGTGTGGTGTTATACTCTCGTATTATTGTTTTTCCAACTTAATACTAACTCATGAAATGGAGTGTACTTGTAGTCTTGAATAATTTGATAATTTGTTTGTTAAATGAGTATCTTTGTTGGAAAATAATTATAATTTACAGTATATAAAATAAATAGATACAAAAAGTGTAAGCATTAAAAAATTGTTATTTAACTAAAATGTATTCATGGTTCATTAAATTGCATTATAAAGCATAACTATTATAATAATTATGCTTATTAACTATTATATTAACTATTATAATAATTAGTAAAAACTATCAATAACTAACCTGTTTGTACTAATCTAATTTAAAATTCTGATCTTATTGAATTCTTTAGTTGCATTATATGTTTCCATTAAATACTTTTCTGAGAGACTTATTTATCATTGCACAAATAGTTTAAATTAAGTAGACATTATAAA
The DNA here is from genome assembly GCA_034509805.1 of Sipha maydis. Taxonomy (NCBI): domain Eukaryota; kingdom Metazoa; phylum Arthropoda; class Insecta; order Hemiptera; family Aphididae; genus Sipha; species Sipha maydis. The sequence goes on along the minus strand of JASXSY010002518.1, from coordinate 56,975 downwards.
TAATTAATGATTTATAGATAAAATACTATATAGATTCACAAAATTCAATGAAAATTCTTTAAATTAGTACTAGAGATAAATAAGGAGTAATAATTAATACATTTTAATATACAGAGTGAATTGGTAAATAAAATTCCTACATTCATTTTTTCAGCTTAATCATAATTTAAAAATATATTTTTACATATAGTTTTATATAATTTAAATCTTTACTGAATGTAAACGATATTTTTTCTGTTTATATTGTTATTTTTTAGATTCTAAGAAGAATATATAATAATATAATATACACTGAGTATATTATCTAATATAAGTGTACCTACCTCAAATGTATCACGTATTGAAATAATTTTACACTAGTATTCAAACGTAAATGTGAGTACCTACCTGCTTTATCTAAATATTTTTTAAAAAACACCATACTTATATAATTAGGAGTAGGTGTAAAAAAAAAGAAAATACATTTTAATTTTTAGTATTCTGTAAAATAGAACATAAAAAACATTTTAAGCCCATAAACACGTTTTTGATTTTATCAAAAGAAATATGAGTAGCAAGGGGACTTAATTGAACATTATTTAAAAATATTTTTCATTTTTTGGTTAGTACTACAAAAAATGTAAAATTCCAAAATTGATATCTGGATTTACAAGATACTCTTCATTTCACTATTAATTCACAAACCAAAAATAATTATCCAGCTTACTATTCTTTTAATAGTTATGAGTAGTAGTTAAATGAAGTGGTTGATTATGTATGCAAAAAATATAACTATATGATCTTAATTGTATTAGCCGAATCTAAGTAAAAATTTGTTAAAAGCAAATTAACTTGTTTTCTTAGTTTACTTTTTATTTATTCTTATTTTTAACAGAATGAATGTTATTCGAAAATTTCTTAAAATTATTTAACATTTCGAATTATTATAAAAAAAAATATTTTATATTTGTGCTATAAATTTTAGTTTATTAATTGTTTAGTGAGTACGGAAGTATAACATATATAATCAAAAATTACCAATATAAATTTAAAATTTAAACAATGTCTTAATTTTTTTCTTTAATACAGGTCATTCAATTCCAAAAGTTATTATTATGTGCAATAAATAACAATCGCTATTATAAGATAGTAGTTTTTGACTACCTACATATTAATCATTATATTTATAAGATTGTCTAAACAATTTTTATTGTTTTCAAAAACATTATTTTCATTAATGCAATGGAATTATTACATTAATGCATTACACTACATTTATTATGGATTCATTCATTTATTAACCTTCTATCGATAGTAAATTACGAAAGTCCAATATTTGTATAACTTGTTAAAGTTCCATTAAAATATTTGATTTAACATATAAGTTTAATTGTTATTAAATATTTAATTTATTTTACATTTTAATTACGACAGTAATAATTGAAAATTAAAAGTTAATATTATGCAAAATGATAATAATATTATAATGTTATCAAATTGGTATTTTAAAAATACTATTTTTAAATAATATAAAAGTAATTCGTTATTAAATCAATTAGATAACTGTAGTAAAAATTTTGTGTTGTGGTTAATATTTAAGATTTAAAGCTTTTGTAAGTTTAATATTAAGTTAATTATTTTAATAAAGACAATGCAATTAAAAACTATTATATAATCCAAATTATGAGACATGAAGACATGAAACATTAACTATATTGCAATGTCATTATGCATAAAAAAAAAAATTAAAATTATTATTATAATTTAAGGTAAAAACATGATGACTTTTAATTTCTCTCCTTTACTAATATAATATACATTATTAAATATGCTTACACTTCATTGTTCTTTTAAAATTATATAAATTTATCGTTACGTATTCATATGTATTATAATCACAATATACTTATATATTTATCTGTATAACTGTATATAAGTATTTTAATTAAAAAAAGTTGTATAAAATAGCTTAAGCTAAAACTATGGTGATTATTATACATAAACATAATTATTATGTATTTTAAATAACTCATAGTAAAAAGCATACTACACTGAATTCCGTGGATTTATGAAAATTATAAATTATTAAAATACCTAGTTATTATATTTAAAACATCTATTGTTAGATCATTTAAAATATAAATTATATGTAGGTACTATGTACCTTTAATTTTTGTTTTTACATAATATTTCGAACGTAAAAAAGTATAATTTAAAACATTTCGCTTCGTTAATTTCAATATATTCTTTTTGGACAATTCGTGCGTTGCGAATGAACATTTAATATATAACAAAAACTATCGGTAAGATTTATGTTAATTTGTTATTTACGAAAATTTGTCCTTTTATGTATAATTCTAATATTATGCACATTCAACAAGTTTATAGTGTACTGGTGTGTACGTCACAGATGAACTTAAATTTATTTTCTACTAGTTACTTCAGTAACAATAGTGGAAAAAAAGAAGTGGCTTACGATTGACATGTGATTGTCAGGTTTTGTGAAGTATGTTATGGACTATCGGTATAAATAAATATTGTGTAAAATTTTTGAACATAGAACATTAAATATAAAATAGTATTTAATTAAGTTTTTTTTAATTTTATTTGGTATTTAATTGTATTTTATCAAATAGTCTTGGATCCGTAAATAAAGATTCTATTGTCATTGTTTGTTGGTTTATGTTTTAACAGCTATTATATATTTAAGCATCAAGAATTTTAAATTATCTAATAACTCAGTTTATAGACTTTAATCTATACTATATTCATAGAATAGGATGATAGGAAGTGCACATATTAATTATTAAATGTTAACAATGGCTATATATTTTATTTCTTTATATTTTTTGGTTTCTATACTAATTTTATTATAAAATATGTATGAGAAAAAGTGATTAAACATTAAGTAGGTACTAAGATATATTAAATTACCTACATACATCATAACGATAAGAGTAAAACGAATAAAAAATAAAATTAAACGATGTGCAACAATACTTTTTAATAATAGTTATTAAAATTATTCTAAAAATATATAGTCTATGAATGTCATTATTATAATAATGAAGATATAGAAGGTATAGAATACGTATGAAATAATTCAAATATTAATTATTATAAAGTTATTTATTTCTGTATTTAATAAATATTTTTAATGTCATTAATATAATTTTTATAATCACATAAATGAAAGTTAGGAATTTGCAGAATTCACGATTTATAGGTATTTGAGATGACATATTAAACAGTTTGTATTATCAATATAATCAATTTTATAAACTATTTGACAATTTAACAATTTAATGCATTCACTTTGTACCTATTATTAGTGCAATATAAAAAAAAAAAATCACGAGAGTGATTTATCACCTAACCCCCGCGAAAACGCCCCTATTTGTACAATGATAAGATTATATTTTATATTATAATGTATAGGTAATACTAACAGTAAACAATACATAATATATACAAATATATTATATTCCAATAATAATCCTTGTATATGTCAGATTATTGACTCATTCCTGATAAATTATTTTTATATGTATAGCAGGTAATAATAATGGTATGACGTGGGATTTACATGAAGTAATAATAGGTGGTTCGATTGATATTATATTACATCACTGCAACTTAGTATTGGATGTTCAGATATTATTATAAATAATTGTATATATATTATGTTTAAACGTACATAATGTTTCTAATTTAATTATGTAGTATACATTAAAATTTGAGTATAATATAACAATTAATAATAATAATAATGATCCATTTAAAACACGGTCATAGTAATAATATTTTTCAATTGTAAACTTTTTAAAATTAAGTTTAATATTATTATTATTACATATTAAATTACCTACATTTAACATTTATTTTTGCTTGAAAAAAATGTTTTAAAAATAAAATAATATAAAATTGCGTATATTTTTTAATCATTGTGAATTTGAGTTATAGATTTGATCAATTTATTATCATGGTTGAGTCAAAACAATTAAAATTATATTGAAACTATTGGAAAACTGTCAAGGAATCATTTGTTTTTAAAACTAAAGAAGTTTATAAATTATAGTGGTTCTAGAAATTCAAGATAGAGTTAGAGAGTTCACCTTCACAGTGCGTCTGTGCAGCAAATGTTTTTGAGAGGTATTGATGGATGCTTTTCTCTTATGTATGCAATTTTACTAAACTTATTACAAGTGATTTTGATATCGTTGCGTAATTTAAAATCAATATACTTTTGCGTTATTGTACTTTAGAATTTAGATTGTATTAATATTGTATGGTAATCATTTTAAATTCTTAGTAAAATGAAGAGGAAAAATTAGTTTTAAAATTACATTTCCTATTCTTTATTTTTTTATGATTAAACTTTAGATCAGTTATGTGCAATAATCACTTATTTTTAAGATGAGAAATAAGTCCCAAAAGGTACTTTTTTTAGTTTTTTTCTGATTATTTGATATATTTTTCCAATTATATACATAATACCAATATTAAGAGTATCTATTACAACGACTTTCGTTTAAAATAGTTTTTCAAAATCAATGATCAATTATTTTTTTCAAATGTAAACAAATAATAATCTCATTAAAATCAATTAAAAGCATGAATACCCTGAACCAATAACAACAAACATTACCGATTTTTTTTTAGTTATTATTCTGAAAATAATCACTTTTTAAGTAACTTTACCTCATTAATTAATATTTTAAAACTAGTGTACACTCTTATCATCCATATTTTCGGTACAAACTACATTATTTTATACAACCATAATACATATTTTTGAAAACTTGTAAATATTATTAATACAATTATATATAACTTTGTATATTGAAAAAACTATAATATTTATAACAGGAGTATTTTTGTATAATTTTTTGAACATGTTAACTACCTTTATACTTTTAGTTTTATGTATAACAGTTTTGTGAATAATTATTTGTGAATTTTCAATTAAATTATATTAATAGAGTATTCGTATCATTAAGTAAATTAAGTATAATTGTACATTAAGTAAATTATCCTAGCGTTTTTAAAGTTATTTTAAGGTATAGTTTTATTGATTTATGCTAATTTATAATAATACCAATAACTTTTATAGTAACATAAACGTGTTATAGTGCTTGAAATTATTGGGTTAAAATACGTATATGTTAATAATTTAAATTTAACATTTCAAGAATAAAAATATATGGTTTAATTATTTATTTCTTCCGTAAATGCTTATTTTTCGACTTAAAGAAAAATTTTTGCTATAAATAAATAAACCTTTATTAAAAAACCAACTATGAATTTTTTTTTAAATTTAAAACATGTATAATATACGTACAACTATATGTGTATAATAACACTAACATTTATCGAAAACATTTTGTACAAAATAAAATTAAATATTTAATAAGTCAATTATTATATGATTATTGAATGGCCATATGCCACTTCCCAATTTAAACTAATTTTAGAGTTTAGGTGTTAATTTTACTAACATATATTATTTTGCAAAAACTAGCACGTGTAGTAGTCATAATATGATATAATAATAAGATATTATCTTATATTATACTTTTTTTTATTTAAGGAAAAGGTATTAAAAATATTACAATTTAAAGAAGTTATAAATTTAATTAATATGAATTATAGTAATGAAAAAGGATTAATAGTTCTCCTTTTTTTAACAGTACATTGACCATTTAAATAAAATTACTTTTATGCACATTTTTCGTAATATTACAGTGAAGTTAAGATTTAAAACAACAATATACCTTTATTCTCAGTATTCACTTTTTATAACTGTATTGAATATATAAATTAATATTAGTAATACGCGATGATATAATATATTCCTGTGTGACCATATAGATAATTATACTAGCATTTGAAAGTAACATATAGTCGTGCATAATTTATTAACCTATCGTTTTCTTATGTTTTTCTGTATTTCCATAATTACCTGACCTCAATGTTAAATATTAAATGATAACTAATTATAAAAGTCCGTGTATACGTGTATTATGTGAGTTAGTTATGAACTAACTAAATATTGGTTTGGACCGGTACACTTCATTGCTCATTAGCTATCAAACCACATCATGATCGATTGCATGATTTGCGAGATCTTAGGTAATAAACAAATAAACTGACACGGACGCGGTGAGAGACAGAGGTTACAATCCACTTTGAAAATTGAATGTTAAGTCGGAAAACATTACTGTTATTAGTAATAAATGTCATTATAGAATCGAGGCTGTTATCTGCGGTAAAATTAATTTGTACTATAAGTGACTCGAAATAAGTTTTATAGTTCTACAGTTATAGTATTTCAAAAGTTTTTCAATATATTCCATTGAGAAAATAGTCAGTTAGGTTAGGCAGTAGATTTTTAAATTAATTTTAAATATTATTTTTTTACATGACAACTCTTTTCAAGTTAATCATTAAATAGAAAAAAAAAAAGATTGGTACATTTATTACGGTAGATAATAGTTCAGATTACAAATCGATTTTTTATTTAAAATTGTATTATTTATTGGTTAGTTTTAAATAAACGATCATTTGCTGTATTATAATATGTACGTGCTTGGACGGTTTGACGCAATTTATAGCACTGCAGTACCACTCGACGCGTGGGACCAATATCATAGAATGTAAACAGTACGGAACCTATGGTACATGCTACGGGGGTAGTTAGTGTTGGAAGTACACGTTAAGTAGGTAGCTTGCACACGGTGGCGAGGGGAAGTTTCGGAATTCGATTTTCCGTCATGTCGACTGGTGTAATAGTTGGATTGAGTTCAGTGAAATGATACGACAGAATGGCTGTTAAAAAGTACGATTTAGTTGTTCTCGTACCTACGTGCGCGAAACGTGACGTGAAACACTATTGACCTTTTCCGATCAGTTGCAGCGTGCCAGTCGTCGTCGTTGTCGTCGTCGGTCATGAACGGGTGCGGCGGGTAGCGTCCGGACGATATGGTAAATGTCGAACGACGGCGGACGAAGAATATCCGTCGCGCGGAGTCGATGGTGTCGGAACGCACGACGGCGGTGATCGGGCGCGAGATCCGCGGTCGTCGGGCCAAACGGAACGGTGCAGCACCGTGAGACTACCGTGCGACGGGACGTACGTGGCGCGCACTGCGAGCGGATATCGAGCCGACGACGTTGCGCGGAGTCGCGCGACCGTTGCACAGGCGTTGTGAAGAGCGCGAGTAGTTGCGTGCGCGGATGCGTGTGCGCGTGCGAGTGTGTGGCGCCCCGGCGAGAGAGTAGGCGAACGCGAGTGTCGTACACGGCCGCAGCTGAGCGCGTACTCGCGCGCGCACGCTTGCAACGCTGCGTGGTGTGCTGCCATCGGTATGCGTATTGTGCTCGCGCGTACGACTCGCGCGCGCTCGCGCGTGCACCACCGTTTGTCGACCACGGCCGCCGCACACAGTCACGTCCCGCGCGACGTCCGCGATAATCATAACCACGAGACGAGTGTTAACACCGACAGTAGTACGTTTAATCCGACGTGCGTCGTGTTACCCCGGGAACGGCGCCGGGAGACCCGCGTTCGTCTGCGGATTTTCCGGTTACGTCGCGCCCTCATTACTGCGGTCCACGTTATTCGTCAGCATTTCTCGTCCTGACCTAACCAGTAATCAGTATCGCGGATTCTCGGGGAAACACCCATGCGCGTTTATACGTACGTACACTTCCGAATACCTTCGGAACATCGCTGTTCGGATTTGAACCCCTGACGCATCTACTCACCGTAGCTGCTTTCTCTATCCAAGTTGCGAGTTCCTATATACAGGAACCGTATTCTGATTTGTAATAGGCGAAAAGTGGCCAAAGATCTTCATGACCTATGTAAACGCGATCGTTTAGCAGTTCCCATCATTCGGTCGAAGACTCGGCACTGTTGATATTATTCAGTGAATGATAAAATAATTGTATTATGTTATCGAGTTATGGATCACACGAGCACGTGTCCGACACACGAAATTTATTTTTGGATTTTCGAAAAATTTATATTAAATTAAAATTGAATTATATACAAAAATATAACGAAATTGTAGCAAAAAAACGTTATATTTTATTAAAAATTATAGATAGTAAAACATTTTGTAGTGCATCCGAATTTGCTCTTCGAGGGCATAATGAGAAATCAAATTCTGAATACCCAGGAATAGTTCACAAACTTATTAATTATAGTTCTGAATTGTATAACACTTAAACATTTTACCTTAAACAATCTACAGTAGCGGTTTCCAAACTTATATAACCATGGCACCCTTAGAAAATAGTTTGTGTTTCAATTCCAATTGAATTAATTAATTAATTAATTAATTCCAATTAACTTCACTTTTTAATTTATTTATTGTAAAACTAATAAGTACTTCAAGTATTGTTTTAAACATAGTTCATGATAAATTTATTAAAATTACTACACTCAATATCACTTTGTGGAACGTTTGAGATTGTCCCATGGAACCGTTAGGTTCCGCGGAACACACTTTAGGAGACGCTAGTCTATAGTATTTATAGGTCTTTCCAAATTAATCAAAAATTAAATGATGGAATAAATACTATTTTTTATTCAACAAATAACTAAAAATTAAATAAAACACGATTTTTCTTTTGTCATATTTGACAAAACAACAGATGTATCAACACAAATTCTATTGTTCATAATATTTCCTTATATTTTATCCAATAATACGCCAGTTCAGAGATTTTGGGGCCTTTTAATCCATCTGGATATGATACTATGGCACTATTAGAGTGCATAAAATATAACTTCGACGATTAATCACGCAAAATTATCACGGAGCTGCTGTAATATGAGTGGTCGACTTTTCGGCATTCAAAAACTGATAAGAGAAGAATATAAAAATTTACATTTTGTTCATTGTTATACCCACCAGTTAAATTTAATTTTAAGTCAAGCTACAGCATAAAATTGTGATGTAACAATTTTTTCCCCAACTTGACAAGTATAACTAATTTTTTTCTAATCCTCCCCAAAGAGTGGCCGAATACCAAATTTAATTAAAAAATTCATCAAAGTACTGATGAAGGAAAAAGACAGACGAATCGATTTGGAATTCAAACCACTGATTTTGATTTGATGTGGGTAGAGATGTGAGTTTGTATTTTACAGTGGTATAAAACTGTATTATACAAGGTATTATACACATGGTATAAAATTATTTTATACAAACGGTATAAAAAAAAAGAATTAAGGCGTTATTTTTAGTTATTACCACGATTAAAAATATTTAGATATAAAGTTATTATTTATTATTATCATTTATTAATTATTATCATATCATGTGTTCCCAATGAGTAGGGAAAGTACTCATTCTAAAAATATCCATTAAAATTATTAAATTAAATCTTGTATTACATGTTTTCTGACCTTCTAGTCATTTTTTAAATTATTCCCTTCTTAAATGATTCGTATTTCATAATTAATAATAGGTTTATATCCTCTGTTAAATTTCCAATAATTTGAGGTACTGGAAGGTTCTATACGGTATAATACCGGTATTATACGGTATTATACAACAACAAAATAAAATACGGTATTTTAACATCTCTAAATGTTGGTAATACCCGATTTTGTGGGTAGTCAACGTTTTCGGGTAGTGGGTACTCATTACCCAAAATGTTCGGGTACCCGATAGTTTTTGATATACGTAAACGGTTTAACTAAGAGGTAATCAGTATTAAATTATACATTGCACAATTATTAAAATAAAAAATATTAAAATATGTCCTCTTTTAAATTAACAAAATTACGTTTTAAAAATAAAATGTTTACTATTTTATGTGAGTGCTATTAGTGATATTATTATATATTATAATATTATATATTTCAATAATTATTTTATTCAAGCATAATGTCAAATAACATGTTAAAAGCTATTATAAAGCCTATATTTAAGTCTTGCTTATAACGAATATAGTGGCCTTATTCGTTACCTTTTATGTGTGTATAGCTACAATAAGTAATCACAATCAGTGGCATATATACGGAAGGGGAAGGTGGATCGGATTCAAACAAATCCATAGAGCCAACAAAAAAAGAAAATTATGATATAATTGATGATGTGAATATATTCGTAGTTTCATTTTTACGCTTTAAACTTAAAATATACAACTAAACAAATATTATAATAATTAAATAATTGTATTGATAGGTGTTTGAAAAGTTTTGTTAACTATGCTGTTTTTATATTCCTATATATATACTCGTGTGGGGGGTGTGTGTCCGAGATTATGACTAACAATCTCGGACCGCCTGGTTGGCAGAATTTTTATTGGGACACCCGTAGGTTTCTGCCATGTCCCGGGGAGGACATATAGCTATATATTCCTATAGCTACTAATTTACTGTAATGTAAAAGTAAATTGTAAATTGTTAAAAAAATTGCATAAAATAATATCTATTTATAGAAGTTATTTATCTGTGAATAAACGGAAAAAAAAGATGACGAAATTATGGGTTTCGTTATAATCGTTTACTAATAAGTATACAAACTGTAACGGGTACCTGACATTTTGTAAATCGAATAATACTCGTAAAACCCGGGTACTCGAGTATCAAGACCACTAATTCAAACATATTACTGATAAACGGTAAAATTATATTTATTATTTATTTTTAAGCCATAATTTTCTTTATATAATTATTTGTTGTGCAACATACTTTATAAATTTCAGTTTAAAGGTTTTTATACAGGAAAAATGAATTTTATATTATTTTAAAAATCAACAGGAATTGGTGATAAGTTCAAAATTGTGACAGTGAAAAAGGAGGGAAATATTTATGCCCCACATTAAATAAACTCCACGAACCGCCCCCGTAATAATATTAATATAATACATGTATATAATCTGTAATTTCATCCTCTAAGTGAAATAAACTATTATTATAATAACAAAAGAAAATTAAAAATTACATCATTAAAGAAAATCAAGATAATAATATCCTCTACCTGGAGTATACTCGTTCTCGTAAACGCAAAAACAATCATTTTTAAACAATATTTTTATCGCAAAACAAACAGAGGGAGAACGGTTATTAAGGTGCACACAGCATCTGCGATTTTTATGCGTTGCTACTTTGTGTCGTCAAGTGTGTGCGATCGCCTCTACCGTTGTCGTGATATGTCACATCATATCTTATACATATATACGTGCAGGTATCGACGATGACGCGTGTACGGTAGCTTCCACCGTAACCAAGGTTATGCGTGCGTGTGCACGGCAACCTATGTTTACGATAATATTTTAGCTCACGCGCGCGCGCGCGCGCGCCCTGGACCGTATCGATAGCGCGTTCAACGGCCATGCGCCATGTCACCAGAACACCCGTTGGCGCGTAGCCGGTAGCAAAGGGGTGAGTGGCTTGCGCGAACTCCGGGAGTCGTTGACGTCGCGCGCCTCTGGCACACGGAACTAGAACGTGCGTCAAAGTTGTTTGCTGCACGTTCGTCGCGCGCTTGCGTGCCGAATTTCCATTGCTCGTCACCGACTAGTAACCGAACATGATTGCGACAATATAATGTATCGTGCGCACACTTACCTACACGCTAAATGTACCCACGTCTCGGCCCTGGCAACGTAATAGTTGTAGTGTTTATTGTTGTTACACCTCCCGGACCGGATTACGACCCCCTAGAGTAGTGGCGCACCGATTACACTGCATAAGTGTGATAGCAGTCACACGTTTTTAAAGCGGGGAACGAGTACAAATGTAATGAGATAACTGAGTTAAAACTAATAAGACATTAATATGTTAAACATTTGATTCATTGACAAATCTTTCAAAAAAAAAAAAAAAACTCTTTAAAGATAATGATTCATTTACATACCATTTAACGGATGAGATATAGGATAAATATGCAGAAAATGAAAATCATTTAGATCTCCGTAACATTAATCCTGATGTGCTTTATTGAAATGGTCAGTATGATATATTTCCTACGGTTAATGAAGTCCTATCGACTGCTTTAACCCTGCCGGTATCAAATCCTTCACGTGAAAGGGCATTTTCTAAATTTAAACTTATAGAATTAAAATTTAGAAGTATAATGGAAGAAGAACGGTTGGAATCTGTAATATTGATGTTATGTGAAAAGAATACAACTTTATGTCCCGATTAAATTATTAAAACTTTTTCAAACTATAATGGAGTTTTAAACAAATTATTTTATTAATATAATATTAATAACTGTTATTTATGCTCATCAATTTATTATTTTTAATTATTAAATTTTTTATAATTATTATATGATTTTTACTATTTGAATAATTTTGTTCATAAATAATTGTATTATGTCATACCTTACCACTGAAAAACTAAAATTAAATATTTTATTTTTTGCTGCATTAGGTCATATAACACCCATGTAATTTGATTCTCTTCTAATTTGATTAATTTTTTGGTAGGCTAGTGTCATGAAAACTTGTGTCACACATTTTATTTTTGTGTTTCTTCGTTACTGCTCTAGAGCAGATTTTTTCAACGAATGGATGTAATGGGAGAGGGTGTGATTTCTGATGTATACTGCACGGGAATACAGTACTGCAATGATGAAAAAATTACGAGAATATTGCGTTAAACGAAAATCAAACGATTACGAGACAAATTATTTATTTTTAATCTCAACAGTCAACGATTCGAACCTTAAATACACATCTATTTGCATTATAAGTACCAGTGTTGATAGTACTTATAGTTAGGGGCGTATTCAGCTCTTCTTCCAGGGGGGGGGGGGCGAAATTTGAACTCAAATCATAGGTTCTTATAAAAAAATTTGTACATAAACGACAGTGTACAGATTATAAATAAATTGGCGGATCAAAATTTTTCGATCGTTTCGCTTGCTTAAACTTCCAATTTTTACCCACTTTCATAACCCATAACATTAACTATTGTAAATACATTCAACAATGTCCGGGGGGGGGGCGATTGCCCCTATCGCCCCCCCTTGTATACGCCCCTGCTTATAGTATGATCTTAGGATATAATCTGTATTATGATGATCAGCTATTACAGTACAGTAGAAAAATTAAACTCTGAAGATAAGGTTTTAATATCTAAATGTTTCAGTCTTTTCTACAATTTCACAAAAAAACAATACAGAAATGTATGTTGGATGGGAAAAGAAATTACATATTTTACGCGTTATTAAAAAAAAAAAATCCAAAGGATTTTGGACTTGATAAGAATAGTAAAGTTATAAATTTCGTTTTTCATAAGTATGAATCTTTAAATAAACGCTGTTAGAGTATTTTATTATCATATAAGATTTACTTCAAATGAAAAAAAAAGATTTATTTCAAATATTTATACTTTTAACAAACCAGTTTAGAAGTTATCATTTTATAATAGTTTATTTTTATTTTTAATCTTGATATTTATTATTTTTTCAATTTAAAATGTCATGGGAAAATTACTTGATAAAAAGAGTGTATGAAATATAAAAGACACATAATACTCGTAAATTTGGGATTCAGGTTCCCAACTAAAGAAAAATGACCGCGGCCTTAGTATATTTTGTTCATTACTCAAATTGCATAAAATTATATTGAACTACGTACATAATTACTTTGAGATTATTACGATCACTTATAGTATACAATTTATAGGTTAAGTATAAATTATACTTAACCTATATACTTTATATTGAATAATGTGTTCATCAAATTTAATATAGAGAGTTGTAATAATTAATGCATTAATGATCAACTAAATTTCATTGCTATTTTCTGAACATAACAAAAAAAATTAAAAAAATAACTTTTCATACAAAATGCACTTTAGATTGTTGTCTTTAAATAGAATAAAACTTATTAAAATTAATTAAAGTATAATGAAAATTATAAAAGACATATGTACCAAAAACAAAAAATAATCTACTAAAATAAGATTCTGATAAATGACAGTGGGAAAAAATAAACTTTAAATCGATGTATTATAAAACTATGAAAATTATAAATTACTACCTACTATACACAATTTTAGAATGACAACATTATGGCTGGAAGAGATGTATTTTCCCTCTTGATTCGAGTACTGTTTGCACCGATCAAACATATCAAGCTGTAGTTTTATTACTTTGTCCCTAGATTATGCAGAGCTTACTTAAAACGTGACATAGGTTCTCTTTTTTATTTCTGTCAAATCCTATGCTTATATAAATTTTGAAATGTTTTATCGACCATTACAACTCTTTATATAAAACTAGAGATTTATTTTTAATAGACTCTTGTGTACTCATAATTTTGTTCTAATTTATATAAATATCCGAAATCTCATAATATAGAGGAATTTTCACAAATTTTCGAATTTACTGGTGAAATAATTGTACCTAGAGAAATAATAAAATTTTAGAAATTTTTATTACAAACCAAAATAATCTTTGTGATATCTTTGAAGTAAGAGCATCGTGTGGTATTAGTCGTTGATCCAGTAAGGCTACGCCTCTGGTCACTAATCATTTTAAAAAAATCAGATGTTTGGATGTGTGATCATCCAAGTACTTTTGAGGGTGGTTGTAATCTCGGCCCGCGATTTTTACAAGTAAAAATGATTGAGGCGTAAACTCGGCCAGGGTTTTTTTTTCAGGTAAAAATGATTTAGGTGTAAACTCGGCTTAAATAAAAATATTCTTATGATATTTGAGAACCACTTAGCATTACCCAGAGAAAACCACGAGGAGATCAAATAGTTGCACATTAGCCGGAAAATGTTGACACCGATTTGGAGGGGCTACGTGAAGTTGGCCCCTAGTATTGAAATTTGAATTGTGTTGAGTGTCTTAAGTTGCAAATTATGAGACTTTTTTCACAAATAGTTGCAAGTCAGTTGCTAATTTTTAGCGCACGTTTTGTATTGGTACTAAAATTTGGGGAGAGGGGGTTGTAATTTCACATACGTTAACGTACGAGTTACTTTAGAATACTTAAAATGTTCTAAAACTAACAGTGGTTTTTCACGTTGGGACTCAACTATGTGTGCCATCGTCACGGTTGTATAAACACTACTAAACGTTGTTTCAAAAGTCCAATACGAAAATGAAAATCTTTGTCTCAATATTTAAATATATTTTAACATTGGTTAACAACAACTTATTCATGATAAAATACAAGTACGTTACCAATTTATAATTTGTAAATTAAATTATGTCGTGCTTATTATAGATTTTATTGGTCAAAAATATCAGGAGAATTTCAACCGACCTTTTTTATTATCTTAAATATCCGGCCCGAGTTTACAATCGACTTATTTTATCGCCTAAAATTTTCGGGCCGAGTTTACAACAAAATGGAAACCGCGGATTTAATTTACATTTGCCCACCTATGATTCGTCAAAAATTCAGTGTAATAATAATAATAATCGAGGTAGGTATTAAAGGTGTTTTTAGGTGCTGAAAATGCATAACATAAATAAATTACTTTTAAGTTGAACATTTTTTTTATCAATTTTTAAGGAAAATGAAAAAAAAATTTAATTAATTATTTTCAGAGAAAATAATAATTATATTTATTTAAATATTACTTATTCTTTTAAATATTTCTTCATTGCGTTATTAATATAAATTATAAATAAAAACTATTTTATTTGGCACTCATTGAACGCTAAATTTCAGTCTGGAAGTAGGATTTTTATAATTTTTTTTTCGCATAACGTATATTACAAATATTTCTGAGATTAATTTGAATTATAATTAATAAATAACTAAATAATAATAAATAAAAAATAAAAATAATAATACATTTTATTAATACTACTATTCATTGCATTTTTATTATTGTTATGTAATTTGCAAAAAAACTTTATTGAAAAAATTATTTATAACTTATAAGTTATGGCTAATGAACTGATTGCTACATACAAATAAATTATGATGAATATTTAGAGTTAAACATAAACTATGTGTATAATTAATTATATCAATTAAATAACTTTCAGTTTATGTATAAAATATTCATATATTTATTACTATTAGAAAAATGCTATTGTTAATTTTATAAATTAAACTCTATTATTTGAGTTTAATTTTAATTTTCCTACAGTATATACATACAGCATGTTATATACTCCATTCGTGTTATGAACTAAGAAACAATTATTTATTATTATCATGATTATAACAATTACTTATCGAATAATTTTCAATCATTTTTAATAATCAAAATCTCATTTTATTTTTTTAACTTGTTGCAGTAAAAAACTAAGCTAAATGTTTATCAAATTTAAAATTATAATTAAAGCAGTTGTGTAGCTTTATTATTGAAAAGTGTACAACTATTATATTGATTTATACCTCATAGACGTTTTATTGCTATATACTTATAGCTTACACTTAATTTTTAGATTTTATTGTACAGTTACATATTTGTAAAATAAAAATATCATTACTCAAATATTGTGTTCTTTGTAAAGATCATATACAAAATACTAATAATAATTCATATGTTTCAAGAAATATAAGTGTAAAATATTGCTTAAGTATTTACTAAGTTATTGTTAAAACCGCTGTACAAATAAAAATATTTTAAATTATTGTTCTAAATCATTACGCTATGTCCTACGTGAACGCGGCGAACGCGAATTTGCGGCTGATGCGAACGAATTAGCGTTCGCCGCATTCGCCGCTCGCAATCGTATCCTACCTATTTGCGGCGAACGCGAATTTGCGGCTAAACCATATTCAGATATTTTTTACTTTTTTTTACATGCAGTGTATTTTGAAGTGAGTTGTGCAAAGGTTGTGCGGTATATTTTACACGTTTATGTTCTACTCTTTTAAAAACAAAAGCAACTAAAAATGTCTTTTAGTTTACAAAAACAATTGTTAATATTGGAAAATGCTGAAGTGAAATATTTAATATATAAAAAGTATTTGAAAAAAAAAACAGTTTTAAATTCAATAATTTATAAGGATAGACTTGTTTTTATATTGACCATATTGACCATACAACAATATCTAATATATAAATGTATAATATTATTATAGTTAAAATAGGTGCTATACATATATTATAATTTAATAATTTATATTACCCGTTTACCTATTCGTATCGTAAAATAATCCTATAACCCTATAATAATAAATCGTAAATTGTAATTGAAATATTTTAACGTCTATTCGCTTAACGCGCGACCAAAAACAAAACGATTTGATTTTCAAACCGTGCGGCGAATTAATTCGTTCGCGTCGCCCGCCTTTATCGCGTACGATGGACAATCTAATCTATTTTTACATGTTTGATAATTTTTTTCGCCGCGTTCACGTAGGACATAGCGTTAAGGTAAGTCATTGCCAGTGGCGTGACGATGGAGGTAATCGAGAGAGGTAATCGACAGGCGGCCGCCTATCAGATTTTTGGAGGGTGGTGGATACCATTGGGTGGGTGGATAATCATTTACATTCATAATTAAGAATTTAGTTAAATAACACACGGAAAAATATTTTAATATTGATATAAACGAATGTCCAGTATCCAGTAGCCACTATCGTGATTTTTACACATTTTATACAAATTTAAGCTTTAAGGGCTTATAAAAAAAATTTGAGTAAACCCATCACCGATATTTTTTTAGTTTAACTTATTATAAACCTTGTATTAAATTTTCAAGAGTTTTTGGTCTGCCAATTAAATTTTATAGATGTTTAAAAACAAAAATTTTACAAAAATCGAAAATTTAAATTGTCTATAAATAAGTCAAAATATGTCAAAATACTTTGAAAACTTAACCATGTATAGAAAACGTCAATATAAAGATTTGGTGAAAATTTCAAGTTGTTGCGGTTTTTCGTTTTTGAGTTAGAGCATCTTAAAAAAATGTAATTTGTAAAAACGTGATTTTGCGTAAAATTTCCCGTTTTTTCGTAATTTTTTTATTGTTTTTTTCGATTTTTTTAAAAAGTATTTAAAAGTTGGATTTTAGACTAGCCAAAGTACCATCTACATAAGAGGTACCTAAGAGATTCTGATTGAAGCATGGAATTTATTGGTTTTATAATATTTTTTTGTAATGTTTTTTTTTATAATTTTTGTATTTTTTTTAATTCTTATTTTAGTTTTTGAAAATTTGCACCATTTTTGTTATTGAAAATGCATAAATGTATATTTTAATTTTAAATGTATTTTTACTTTATTAATAAAAAAAGCCTCACAAATAAATTAATAAGCATTAGAAAATTAAATGTTGACGAGATTCGTTGAATTATCCGAATATTTATATAAATTTTGATTAAACAATATTAGTTATTTTATTGTCTTATCTTGAATAGTATTATTATTTATTAGAATTATAAACATAATATTAATTTTAACTTTTTTTTTTATTAAGAATGACGATTCGTAGCTTCTGAGGCCATTGATTGTAATAGAGCATACATAGTTGAAGCAAATGTATTACAATGTAGTTAATACCGATTGATGATTAATAAAAATTTCTTTTTTTTTAATTAATTTGGATACAACAAGATAACAGAGAATAAATAAATATGTAAGAGAAATATTGTGAATGTATATTACGTTACATTAGGTTTATGAGATGAGTTTTCGACAGAAAATTTTCTATAAATAATTTTAACATTTATTATAAAATTAATTGAATTAAAATCAAAAGGTTATAATTAATTGCGATTTATTTTGTCTTTAAATAATCTAATCTACGTAGTTGTTGCTCTTTTTATCATAGCAACATTAGATTTTAGATTCTGAACGGAGTGAAGAATGTATTGATTTTACAATGATGTGTGTTTTTTTTTTTTTTTTTTTGTGTCTGTCGACACGTTTTGGGGCAGTAAAAATGCTTCGATTGCCTTATGTAGCAACTTTTCTGAAAGAAAAGTGAATCTATTTGGTACTTTGGGGGGTCAAAAGTTAAAAATTTCCAATATTTTTTAAATGCGACGGGAAAAACCATAAAAAAATTTGGGAAAAACGGGAGTTTTTACGCAAAACCAGTTTTCGACATAATCAAATTTTTTATTTTGCTATAACTCAAAAACTAATCGATGTAAATACTTGAAATTTTCACCAAATGTTTAGATTAGCGTTTTCTATATACCATTAAATTTTCAAAGTATTTTGACTTATATTGAGCTATTTATAGACAATTGAAATTTTCAATTTTTTTAAGTATTTTTTTTTAAAATAACGATAAAATTTTTTTGGCTGCCCAGAAAATCTTGAAAATTTAATACAAGGTTTCTTATAAGTTGTTCCTTAACTGATAAAAAAAAATCTAAAATCGTAAGTCACAATTTTTTTTTATAAGTGCTCAAAGTTCCAATTTATACGAAATATGTAAAAATCACGATAATTTGCAAGTTATTTTGTAGATAAAAATTCATAAAATTTTTTCTGTTCATACTTAAGGTTCAAAATTTTAACACTAGGTTATCTATAAGCTACTCTTCAAAAATCTTTAAAAAAATATTTACTGGAATTAGAGGAAAAACTTTATGACTGTTTGAAATTTAAATATTTACGAAATTGCATAAAATAGCGATTTATTCTCCAACGATTTTTAATATTTGTTATAATTCAAAAAGTATAAGTCGCAGATTTTTGAAATTTCTACCAGCTATTAAGATTGGTATTTCCTTTATGTCATATTTTTTCAAAATATTATATTGATTTTTAAGCCACTTATAGGCATTTAAAATATTCGATTTTTTTACATTTTATTTTTATAATCGGTGATAAAAAAAATTTGGCTACTACAAAATACTTGAAAATTTAATCGAAGATTCCACAGAAGTAGTTCTTAATGTCATTCAAAAATTATCAAAATCCATAGGCACAATTTTTTTTTATAAGCGTTTGAACATCGAATATTGACATAAAATTACATGTAAAATATAATATAATGTAGAATGTTCTAGACTGACAAACTATATCGCTGTATGCAACTGCCAACCCATCCTAATTGAAAAAAATATTTATCGTTTCAAAATAAAATATACTTTTTACAGTGTTTATAAATAACAATGTATTATATCCTAGACAAACATATGAACTCCGTTCAGAATCGTTATTCGTATACAATGATATCTATCATTGCATTCAAATTTAACAAATCCATTATAATAATGACCTATCCTATAAGCGAGGTGCACTCCACCCCTAACTGTACAGCAGAGCGAGGCCCATCCGGTTCTTTTTATATACTGATGTATAGAATAGAAAAAGTAGTGGTATTCATACTTTTTACACATACTAAAAACAATTTATATTCTACAATGAGAAAAGATTTAGGATTGTATAAATATTGCTGACTTTCCATGATCATTGAACAATAATTCAAAATAAATAAAATATAGAATAAAATGATTAAATCGGTAGCGTTAGAACAGACATTGTTTCGCCTTGTCGATCGAATATATCTATGGACACCAATCAATATATCGAATATTGTACTTTCAATTTCACCTGCTTCTTTTGTCGAATTCATAACACGATCAATTAAGTTCAGCCAAAGTTGATCACTGTACCGCTTGCAACTCGCCTTTACGACCAATAAATTGGTCTTTGTTCCGAGTAATTATACATCCGAGTGATATCATTGCCCAGCACACACTTGCCTCAACAATAATAATGTTGTCAATTCTTTTACATGTATTTAGTTGCGACCAGTTTATCGTTAGTTAATTATTAGTTCGTACTGAACGGTTAGTCACTAGCAACGTGTGAACAAACACCATGTGTTACAGCCAAACATAGGCGAACTACTTTATGAAGAATGAACACATCTATCTTAAACTTCCAAACCATTACACCAAACTTAAATATAATGTTAAATTTAATCATTTTGTTTAATATTCGGTATTTCAACAGGTTCAAAATCAATAGTTTTCAACATTTTCAAGTATAAATCTTAATTATTATTCTTAATCCTACGAAAATAGTTTGTTTACTTTTCTGAAAATAGACTTCACTATTAAATGTATGCATCAATTGTTTAAGGTCATTGTATTTATTTTTAAAATTATACTGCATTAACTGTACAGCACAAACAATTAAATAGTAATAATATGCATCATATAACATTCAAGGTGAAATTTCAAATTAATAAAGGATTTAAAATTAAAATTATTTTTAGCTAAAACATGTTAATAATTAATTGGGACCGTTTTCGTAGAAACCTTCAAATGTTATATTATGTTATATTATTATATTATATTATGTCATATTTTAGTCATAGTAAAATGTTTTAACTATTTGAGATGACCTAGAGGAATGATATTACATTAGTATTATAAATGAAAAATACATGTTATAGTTGTTTTGGTTAAAATATATGATATATTTAAAAAAATATCAACATTCGAACTTTAAATTCACTATGTATTATATATAAGACTGCATGACTTATTATTTTCATATAACATTCAACTGTGTTACACATTCTACGTGTTTCAATTCTAAAACGGTTCTTCGAAAGAACTAATTAGCTATGATGATAATAAAGTACCTAGTTTGTAGCATTACTTAAAACAGAATAATTGCCGTTTATGGCTCAATGATTAAATAATTTACTGCGATGAAGCAATCGGCATAACATGTTTTATAAATGGTAAACCAAGCATGCAATTCTCTTTTGTACAAAATAAACTATAATTTCACAATACTTTATAGTTATAATTATTAAACATTTTTGATAATATTTTAATTACGGTTTTATAAATTTACACATCCGATAAAATATTATAAATAGTCTACTCTAGTCATATACTAAATAATTGTATAAATACTAAGTTTAAGCTAAATATATTATTATGATTTATTATAATCACAAAATAAAGTGACTAAAATCACTGTAAAAATGTTTGTGTTAAATTTTTATACAAAAAGATATGTTAAAATGCATATGTTACATTAAGTATTTGAATATTTCGAACTTTGAATACTAAAGTCTTTAAATACAACATATCCTTAGGAACATAATTTGTTTTGCATACAGTTGAGTATTTTATTTTATTCTTGCATAATCATAAACAAATAAAAATATATTTTTCTATTTCCTATATTCGTTGGGTAAAATTATGTTATAAATAGTTTACGTTTTGAACTTAATTTAATAATATTTTGTAGTTCATTTTTTATAAAATATATAATTGCAAAATGTAAGTATAACGCCTACTTAAGCTGCTTAAGCTGCAATTTAATCTATTGTGATGCATATTTATAGTATATGTATAGCTGTTATAGGAGGACAATTGACATCCATTAATAGTCATTCAGAATTAAATTATTTGTTTTATTTTTTTTTTTTTTTATACGACATAGACAATTTTGAAATAATAATTAAAAAGAAAAATATTTTATCATATAATAATTCTAAAACAATATTGTTGTATTGAATAAATATTAACTCCAGATATGTATGAATATTTGAATGAAATGAAATTATAAATACAATAATAGTAATGAGTTATTATATGATTAAAATAAAATATTTCATGAAGTTATTATAATCATAATTTATTTAATAAAGAATAAAGAAATAGTTATTCTTCAGCTTTTTTTTTTCGTTTTTGAATTGACGGCGCCACGGGAACTGCTTTCGCATTACTTCCGTGAAAAATTGGTAACAAGAAGTTATTCTTCAGCAATATGTCATTTAAATTACTGTAGTCACAAATTCCCTTGGTAGTATCAAGTACCTTCTTCTTCTGTGAGTTCCTATTCGTCCCGGATGTTGAATATCATATTGGCTATGCTATTCCTGTCTAGTGATGCTTGACATAAATCAGTTGATGTATTGTACCAGTCACGGAGATTCTTATGCCAAGATATACGTCTCCTTCCGACACTTCTTTTTCCTTTTATCTTTCCTTGTAATATAAGTTGTAGTATATTGTATCATTGATTATTTCTTAAAACGTATCCAAAGTATTTTAGCTTCCTAGTTTTTATTGTAGTTAACAGTTTCTTCTGTTTACCCATCCTTTCCAATAGCAACTGGTTAGTAATTCGATCTGTCCCTGAAATTTTTAGCATTCGCCTATACAACCACATTTCAAAGGCTTCAATTTGTTTGCATGTTAACTCTGTTAATGACTAGGTTTTAACTCCATATAATAATACAGAGAACACATAAGACCTTAACAGTCTGATTTTTGTAGCAAAAGACAGATCATGACACTTGAATACTTTCGACATTTTTCGAAATGCTTCCCTAGCTCTTTCAATTCTACATTTTATTTCTAATGAATGATCCCAATCTTCATTTATTGTTATTCCGAGGTACTTAAATCGTTATACTTGTTCTATACGTTTATTTTTAATTGTTAAATGTCCTTTTAAGTTATGATTTTTTGATATTATCATAAACTTTGTTTTCTTGGTATTTAGAATCAAGCCTTATCTTTCGTTTACTTCTACTACTCTGTCCATTAAGTATTGTAACCCCACAATATAATTTTTAAAAATTACCGTATCGTCAGCGTATCTAATCTTATTTAAACATTCCCTATTAATCTTAATGTCATTTTCAATTCCTTCTAGAGCTTTACGGAAAATAAATTCCGAATAAATAATAAATAACAGCAGTGATAAAACGCAACCCTGCCTTACTCCACGCTTAATTAATACTTCCTCCGATAGTTCTCCATCGACGCGTATGACTGCTCCTTGATTCCAATATAGATTACTTATAATTCTCAAATCTCCTTTATCCAATCTAGTATTTCTATAGATAGAATATATATAAGCTTGTCAAATTTTACATTATCGAACGCCTTTTGATAATCAATGAAACATGCATATTTGTTCTGATTAACATCTCTGGCTCTTTGAAATAATACTTTCAGACTAAAAATAGTTTCTCTTGTGCCCATAGTATTTCAGAAACCAAATTGTGTGTTGCTCATTTGTTTTTCACATATTCTAAAGATCCTCTGATGAATTATTTTTAAAAATAGTTATAGTAAGCGACTCATAGACTGATAGTACGAAAATCGTCACAACGTTTTGCACATGGCTTTTTCGGTAGTGTAACAAATGTAGCTTTTAGCCATAGTTGAGGTATCTTCTCTGAATCGTATATTCTATTGAATAATTTAATTAACCCCTTCTTCATCTATTAACTTTAAAAATTCACCATATATATTATCTGGACCAGGAGATTTGTCCTTTTTAATTTATGCCATAGCTATTTCTACTTCTTCTATCATTATAGGTAAGTTTTTCATCTGACCAAAATCAGGTACCCTTTCTGGTCTACTTGTATCTTCATAAAGTTGTTCAATGTTATATCTCCAAGTAATCATTTTCTCTTCTTTGTTTACAATGATTTTGACATTTTCATCATGCAATCTCCCCATCGTATTTGACTTACACATCCCTGCTGCTTCCTTTACTTTTTTATGTAAATTGTAACTATCATGTTTTTTTTTCAAATTTTTAATTTCTACCATTGATTTTTCTTCCATATTTCCTTTGCTTTAAGTATTTCCCTTTTTATACATTTTTGGCTCTCTTTATATTTGTCTGGGTCATTTTTTAATATTCTTCTTACTTCCATCATTTGCAATATTTTCTCTGTCATCCATTTATTTTTCTTATTTTTATTAATTTCCAAATTATCTTTGCCAATGCTCTCTAACGCATTATGCAATTTCTGAAAAGTTTCCTCTACATTGTTGTTTTTTCTTTCTTAGAATCTGCAAACGTTCCAATATACTAACTGGCCTAATCTGTTAAAACTAATCAAAGCATTATATAATATTGAACAATTGTACATAATAGTATTAAGTTATGTTATTGTTATATACATATCTTCTCATTTAAAAAATAGCTACTTTTTCCTTTTCAAAAAAGGAATTTTAAGCAAAAATGTTAACGACTTGACCATTTAAATTTCTATAGTTTTTGCAGTTGACTCTTGGAGTTCCATAAATTAGGTTTTTATAAAAATTTTTATATGAATTTTTCAGAATTACAAACACCAATATGCTAAAAATAAGATATAAAATTAGTATAATTAAAAAAAATTAATACTTTTCCCTTGTTTGACGCATTTAGAATTAATGCATTAATAATATTTGTTGTTGTATCTGAATATGTTAATCTTATTTTTTACCAATCTTTATTTTTCCCTGATGTTTTAAAATTTCAATTTTTTACATCATTTAAAATTCGTATGAAAAATATTAAAAATTGTGTTTCAAATCACAATGGCAATTTTTTTAACTAAAAAATATTGCGATTCGTGAATTTATGACTTGAGAAATATTTTTAATTTAGTTTTTAAAGAAAATATTTTGTTATTTTAATGGCCAACTAATAAAAATAAATAAATTTTTTAGATTTTTTACAGAATCTCTTTATATTAATATTAGAATATATATTCTTAACAAATTATTAAACTGACCTTTATTTATGCACAATAGTATTTCGATTGTGATGATTTATTTATTTTTTTAAATTTATTATTAATAATACACAATTATCCCAGCCCCGAGGTTATTGATGCACGACGAATGTCCAACGCCCTGTTTCTATCCTGTATAGTTTTTATTGTTATTATTTTTTTATCTAAATCGAAATGTATGTATATAGAACAATTCGTGTTACTTATTTGATATTGTGCGATTAATATAAAAAAATTATAATTTTCTATTAACATATTTTTACATTATTCGAAAATATCTTTTATATTATATATATTACTCTGAAATTGTATTTCATTGTTTATGCTTCTGGCCACGTTGATATTGGTAGTTGAAATAATTTCTGGACCCTTTTGTTCTAAATTTCATGTGACACACAACTTTAACGATCTTAATAGAATTTAAAAAATTAATATACGTATTATATACACAGCTACTGGTTGAGTTGCCATACATTTAATTTAAGGGGAAAGTCCTACTTAATTTTATGTTAAAAACGATAAGTAGAAAAAAAAATTAAACGTTTTTTATTTTAATATTTTTTTTAAAAATGTTCCAATACTTATATTTTATTTTGCTGGCAGTAAGATGCTTTTAAATCTGTAATTATAAATCAAAATTCTGCCATATTGTCGGTCAAACAATCTACATTTTTAATTCAGTGTTTGTACAGACTACATAAAAAGTAAAATGTATACATTTTTCGGAAAGACATCGTAAATAGTTTAAATAGATAATCGACTACTATAGTAGAAGATCATAATACCATATTATCATCAACCATCAATAATTGATGAACATCCTTTCTAAAATAACGTTAATATAATAAATAATACTCAAGTAATGAATATAAATGCATAAATTTACTTATGTATAACAAAGCTGAAAGGCATAGAATAAATGAATAATGAAAATATTTTTTTTTTCGGTAGTTAGTTTTTACGTGCTAAACAAAATATGGTCAAAACATGATTTCATATGCCTGTAACATGTATTCTATCGATAACTTGCTTTTAAATCTATGATTCTTAGTAAAAAATATTGACTTGAACTAATATTTTAAATTACAAAAATATTGTAATTCATACATTTAAGAACCTAATTGAAATATACAAGATAACTCCGGTATTTTTCATAAACATATTCGCATCTTATATCCTATTATTTGAGTAAAAAAAATATATTGTTAGTTATTCATTTTTATCATACTAATAACACGGAAGGCTGGGACCTACTATAAATAATAATAAATCAGGGACGGATATTAGATACACCTTTAAATAGCCCGGAACGGAATTAGTATACCATTTTATTCAGTTTGTACATTTGAGATGAATTCCGATGTCACTATATTTGTATACTATAATTCAATTTAAGTAAAAAAAAAACTGAGTAAAAATAAACAGTGGCAAAATGGCCAACAGAATGTATTATTATGTTCTATCAAAAATTAAACTAAGTGAGAACTTATTTAAAATTAAATAAAACATCTTAATTACTTATTACACCGGTCAAAATATTAGTTTTTGTCAGAAAAATAACTTTTTCCTAATTAATAATTAAGAAATTCAATTTTTCACATTATCATTATAATTTATAACTAATAAAAAGAAATGAAAAATAAAAACTATAATAAACATTAATTCATTAAAATTTCAAGCACTTGTAGGTGTATACGATTTAATTATTAGGTCGTCGAAATATTTAAAGAATTTACTTTCGTCCAAAAAAAATTCAAGCTTATGTACTCCACAAACATAAATATGCCTATATAACACATTTTCTTTTTTATAAACATTTTAACATAAATTGCAATACAATATCTACATTAAATAAAAATAAATATTATAATTTTTTGTTAATAATAAAAGCTTATAAAAATGTATTTGAATATCTTTTTTGTCTTAAAAATATTTCTATAATATAACTCTAAATAAAATTATAATCATTAAAAATATAAAGTTATGATAATTAAATTTGATGTCAAATGTATAATTACTGAGTATAGTGTTATGATATTTGACAATTAAAAAATTTCTCTTCTTAGGTTTGTTTACTATTTAAAAATGCAGTACTTTATTTATAAATTAAAATAATTTTAACAGCTTTTGTTTAAAAAAAAGTACTGATAATTTGAATTATTCAATTTTTATAGGTTTTTTCATGTTGTTTGATAAATCTTCACTAATAAATATTTAAATATATATTGAAAAATTTTAATTGTTATTTCGAAAATATATTATTATATTAAATATTATATTTAATATATAAATATTAATAATACATTTTTTTCTCATTTATTATAAAATATATTTCTGATAAAACCATAAAATAACTTTAATTTTAGGACACAATTTAGCAAATTCTTACATATTTTCGCATACATATTTTGAGTTAATATGTGATTCTCAAATTAAAAAAGTTTCCCAAACATATGATTGATTAATGAAAATAAATTGAGCTTAATTTAAAAAAAAAACCAATTAATAGTGTTTAAATTTAAATTTTAATAAAATCATAATCATAAAAATCCGCTGCATGTTTTTAATCAAAAATTTATAATATTTTAATAAGCATTAAAAATAAAATGTTGACGAAATCGAATATTTCATTGAAGTTTTATTAATTTTGAAATATTTTTATGAAAATTGTACTGCTTATAGGTATTCGAAATTTCTGATTTTGCTAAATTAAGGAGGAAAATGTAAATTATTGCTATTGAATGGTAGTTACTTGTGAATTGAGGTGTAATTTTAATTTTATTGTATTGAATGATATTATTTGTGAAGGGGGTAGGAGACTAAAAATACAAACCATTTAAATCGTTAATCGATTACTTATGTTACTTATTGTTAGTTATGGTTTGTTATAGTAAAATAATTTATAACTATAAATACTGTTTTTTACGAAAAATATTGCCGGTGACTTCAATCATTACGCTCAGTAACATAATCCGTTTTTAATTTTGAAACCCTACTTGGATTTCCGCTTTATTTATTATGCTATTAATGTCTCACTTTCTAAAATTTCATCTCAGTGTATTTAAATTTGAATTGTAAATGTGATCTATTTTTTCCTTTCTTTGGAAGTAATTTTCTTAGTTGAAAAAATTTGTAAATATAATGAGGATTGTTAAAGCATAGATAATTAGATGAATAATCCAAATATATTTTCAAAATTGATTTAGGAACATCTTACTAAGAGTAGTGATTGAAATCGTAAGCTGTATTTTCAACCGAAAATTAATAATGCTCCAGCCGCCTTAATTATATGTAATAATAAATTAATATGTAGTTTATTTGAGATTTTCTAGTTTGATTATTACAATAATTTTTTATTATATTATTTGTAAGCTATACAGCAAATTTATTTTTCAATATATTTATGTGAACTTTAAAAAATGTGTCTTTTTAATTTGAAGTAATTATTATAATTAATTTATTAATTAATAATTAATATTCATACATTAAGCCATATGGTTGTGAGGAATAGCGATGAAAATCAAATATTGCGGTTAATATTAGTTGTGCTATTTTATTCGACTGAACATTACTATACACTTCTTTTAGGTGAAATTAAAATGACGCAATTGTAATTACAATTTATTAGATTCTAGATATAATTCTAGACATGTTAGATGCAAGTGTCGAGAAGAATCATCACACAAGTAGTTCAGACTTTTAACGGTGTATAAGTAGGTACTATTCATAATGTTTTAGGATTTTTTGTTTTCATTTTACAAGTAAAAATGTAATAACAGATAATACAATAAATATATAAATAAGTTATTTTAGATATTAGACAGACTTGGGTGAAATACTTTTTAAAAATATTTAGAATAAATACTCGAATACTTACAAAAAATAGTATTCCAAATATTTCTTCTAATACTTTAAAAATACTTCTAGTTTTCATACTTTAAAAAATATATCATGGGAAGTATTTGAAATTATAGCTCAAATATATATTATTTTATTGTATTTTTATATTATATAATTGTGATAATTTATGATTTACAACAATTATAAGTGTCTGATATTATCTTATATAAAGTAATGAAATAATTTTAAAAAAATGATTTAACGTTTAAAAGGTATTCGGAATACTGTATTCAGAATACTCGATAAAAGTATTCAAAATACTTCATTGAATACTTTAAAAAAAAAGTATTTAAAATTTATTCGAAATACTGAAAAAGTATTCTGAGTACTATACTCGGAATACTATCCAAGTCTGGTATTTGGTAACCTTATAAGCAAGAGAAATTTTAAATTTATATAAAAATAATGGGTGTATAATATACAGTATAGCATAGGCGGAAATTGGGGGGTGCTTGGGGGGGGGGGGCTTAGCCCCCCTAAAAAGATCAAAATTATTAAATTTCGTAGTATAAAATATTAAAATAGGTACTTATTTTGCAACAATTGACATTTAAGCCCACCTAAAATTCAATCAAATCTCCGCCTATGCAGTATAGTTAATATAATATATAATATGCATACTATATATTGTATTTTGTTGAAAGTTAAACATTGAAAATTAAACATTTAGTACAATAGTATACAAAAGTATTTCAAGTAATATTGAACTGATATGATATTATAATATAGACTAAATATTTGGCTCAGATATGATCGATCGATTTAGATTATTTCATTGGAATTTAAAAATAATCCTTCATGGCACAATTTCAATAAATTACTGATTCCAAAGTTGTACTGATGATAATAATTAGCTTTTGAAGAATGTTGGTTAATAATTATTATTAAGCCTTTAATTATAATAAAGAAATTATTTAGCAGTTAAAAAAAACATTTATTTTCTAAGAATCTTCCAAGGCTATTTATGATTCAAGTATTATGTTATAGAACCTCTATAAAGCAATTACATAAAAGTTCAAATATTTTTATTATCAAACATGTCATTAAAAATACCTAACTAAGAGAAAATTATAAACTAATTACCTACTTAGTATATATTATCTAGAATATACGTAGTTAAAGAAATGTGTAGAAATACTTATTCCGCAAATCTCATTTCTATATTATGTAATTTGGTCATGCGCCTAAAATACAACTTACCATAGTAGTGTAATCTGAAACGAGGGTTTCTACTATTACTTATTGGCTGTTAGGTTTGTATCTATATTATAACTCAAAATTAAGTTTTGAACTTAAACAGTATAATTCAGTAGGTACCTACTATATATGAGAGAGGGGTCAACTTTAGGTCTTTGACCCGGGCTATGCGTGTGAATATAAGTGCCTAAGTTTGGATAGGTTAAGTTTATTTAAAAATTAAAGAAAACTAAGGTAAAAAAAGAATCAAATATTCGTTCTATCATGGCTAAACTTAACATAAATTATTGTATTAAAAATATTATCTGAATAATGCTAACATTAACCAGGTTTAAATGAAGTAGAAACATGAAATTAAAAATAATAATTTTATACCGAAGTATATAAAGGTCGTTTTTTATAAAATTTATAAAATTAATAATTTCTGTGTAAAAACTTCAACACTAATGTTTTTCGATTAAACATTTATAGAAGGGTTTTCGTTTGCATGACGGTTTAAAATACACTGTTCAAAAGTCCAATATTGAACACGCTTAAATAAATACTGATTTTTGTAATATACAATGTAGAAGAGTATAGTCAGTGCATTTATAATATTATACTTTATTTTTAACAGAAAAACTTTTCTGTATCATGTAGAATAAGGAATAACAACTTAATTAAAACCATGAAGTATTAATGTTTTCTAAATTGTTATTAGAATTCTTTAGTTATATTATCCAGACTAAAATATTCAGCTATACTCAAGTTAGGTAATATGAACAAATGTATTATTTTCTTTTTAATCGAATTAGGTGACTAACCCATCTATCTATAACCACATAGCAATTATATAAGCATTTAGACGGAATAAACTACGTTTGTTATCGGATCTTGCAGGACTCTAGTTGTAACGTATTCAATTTCTAAACTCAAACAATAGTGACGTTCGCGCGGGGTAACAAAAAACCGTTAACCAATGTTAAGGAGTAAAAATGTAATTATTTTACTACGATGTGTGAACGCCAGATGCATAAATAGTTCACACCAAACATATAAGTATAATAGGCACTATGAGAACCATATTAAAATATATTTAATAATAATAATACGTGGGGGATATGTTTATAATTGCGCTGTTATTTAAACATTTTCGTTTCTTGTTAATTGCACGTCATGTTTATGCGAAACAACAATAATGATACACCCGTGTAACTCGCCACTCGCACCCGTTCTACCTGCCGTAGTAAAAAACGAAATAACAATAATACTATTATAACCCGCGCGACAGAGAAAGATACTATTACAATATCTACGCACCTCCTGCGGTGCGTGTACAAGATATCACAACAGTAACGATGATGCACATAGTAATAATAATATTTCTCTCCTCCTATCGCGAAATGGACGAAGAGTTTGCGACGGCCATCCGCAGACCGTCGCGAACACAACGCGCCACAGCGTACGTCGATCGCCGCAGTATCGTAGACACCACCACCACCACCGCCACATGACCATCGTTACCACTACCCCTCCCTAACAGCCCCGCACAGGAATACCGTTCGCAACGGACGCCGCTGCCAACTCGTCGGTCATACTATGTTGTATAATACATGGTCTATATAAATATATAAATTGTTAAAACCGTCGTCGTTTGCCGTATATCCGCCTGGTGGTGGTGGTGGTCACACTGCGCGACCATCAGGGAATTTCGTGTTGCTATCACGCGGTTATTTATTGCCCGTCTGTTGCACTGTAATTTCCACTCCGTGCGGGGCCGGTTCCGACTTTTCGAGTCGGCAGTGTTAGTAGTATTGTCATTGCTTCCGACGTCGTTTGCACGTCTCTCCGTACTGCTCCCGTAACAGTCCGGTGAACATTATTCGCGTTCACTGCTGTTACTGCGGTACCTACACTTATTACATTTTCGGGTCGTCAACTTACTGTTTCGGGCGCAGTAAATGTCCGCCAATCGGTAGACGTTAATCTATTGGGTATAGGGTAGAATACAAATCGGCGATCCGTATTCCGGTGCGGCGGGTGTGTGTCGGTTTCATTTGGAAGTCCCGACTTCCGAAGCAGCGTAATTGATACACTTAAAAAGGTAAGTGGACGATAGAACAGAAACATCCTTTTCCGATAACATTAGACTTTTGCCGTCCCAACTCGATCGCTGGTGTGTGACGGTCGTCACGGGGAGAGGTATAAATAAACATAACAATAATAAAACTTGTTTTGGTTTGGTTATCTTCAAAGGTTCGCTAATCGTTTGGTTAATTTTAACAAATGACGTAACGCACTATAAATTCCCCAAATTTTAAAAATAAATCGGTTTCATATTTCAACATGTACATGCCTCGGCCAATGTCCCTTCGAACGCCGCAGGTACTCTAGCTCCTCCTGGTTTCGCGTTGATTCTTATGTTGAAGTATTGCTATATATACTCATTTGTACGGTTTAAATACATTTTATTAAGAGTTTAATTTCTTCCGTACATTTCCCTGATACTAATACTGTACTGTAACTACATCTTTCGTAAAGTGTTATGTGATATCTAATGTTAAAGCTCTATATGATTTGTGGTCTAAAAGCAAATAGATAACCGTTAAAATTTTATATTTTCGCATAAATGTTTGGAAATAAAAAAATTTAAATTCAATTAGTATAAAGTAATGAATTAAAAGTTTTTAAATTGAATTACTTAAAATTAACTATAATTTCATATACCTAGATAGTTTATTTCTTTTAATAGATTTTGATTTACAGTAAAGTAATTTGATTAGGAATTTAGTGTCCAACTAAATTTGAAATATAATGATTTTATTTAAACATCATAAACAACTGCTGCTGATAGTATTCAACTGCTTAAAACATTTAAATTTAATATTTGTATAGTATTATACAAATAAAAAATGCAGAGTTGTGTTTACTTATAAAATTTTTATTTTTATCAATATGATACATCGATGAAATTGTATTATGATCAATAGTGTTATGTTAATTTTTATAACTGGAGTATCTATAAATTACATTTAATTATATAAATAATTTGATGATTTATTTCAATCTAAAAATATTTCTTTTGTTAAGTACATGAAACTGTTAAATCTTGATTTATATTAATAATTGCATAAATTCTAAGTTTACTTTCTTCTGAATTTTGGAGCTTTTATTCTTTTTTTTTTCATAAATTAAGCTTTCAAAATGTAGATAAATTATTTATGTAATATTATTATCTTTGAATAAATACTATCAAAATATCTATGAGCAGATAATTATATTGTTTGATTTCAAATTCAGTAATTTAATGAACTCAGTTTTCATATATGCTGTGAGGGATTGAAAATTCTTGGATTTCTTATGAAATGGACAAATGAATTTTCCTTAACATGGCTAGCATAGTAAATTACTGTGTTCTAGTAAGACTCATTTTAGATTATGGCTCATTAATTTGAGACCTACATACTACTAATGATTCTATTTAGCATTTATTATTCTATTTAATTTAATGACAATTCTTGGGGTATGTAAATTTTATTTTAATAATTTATTGTCTACCTGCTTCATGATTACACTCAAGATACAAAGATTCTTGTCTTAAAATCTTAGGCTGACTGTAGATAAAGCTTAGACAAGCTTTTTCTAAGTGATCTGTAGTTAAAAAATATAGAGACTCCTGCTCTTTTATTCCTTATAAAGTTCTACAACATTCTACCCATATACCTATGTCGTTTCATATACCCCAATTTAGAAGTAACTACATAAAAAACTATTCAATTAGGTGGTTTACAAATATTTCTAATGATGATTCCATCTTGTCCAATCATTTTTTTCTACTTAAAATAACTATATAATGATTTATTTTATTTAACATTATTATATCTACTATCTATTTTTACTTAATTTTAAAATGTATTTACTTATATTTTAATATATTATTTAACTATTATAATTTAATTTTCAGTGAATCCTTTGTATCTTTTATTGAGTTCTTTGATTTTATCAATGTAGGGCTTTCATTAATCAAGTAAATAATTGTAATATTGTTTATTTGTTTGGATCAAGATTATGTAGGCACTTGAAATAGAAGTATATCATTGATAGTATTTATTTAACTTATTATAAAATAATTTTGTAACTTTATCTAGTTACATTTCTTATCTACTGAACACATACTATCTGTAAATACCTAACATTGTGTTTTGGGCAAGCGAGCAATTCTTATTAACTTGGATTTTTTTACAATTATCTTGAGTTTATCCTTAAATCATAATTCATAAGTATAAAAATCAATAAACTATAGAAATTATATAAGTCAAAATAAGTTTTCCCTACTATTGGTGGTATATCTTTTTGTTAACCCTTTAACATTTGAATTTTTTAAAAACATACTCTCAAGATTATTGATCCAGTATAGTAGAATTAATCCCTTGAGTACCGAATTCCCATAAAATAAAGATAATGTATTTAGTAATGTTATTTCTACCAATTGTATATTAATTTATTAATATATATATATTTTTGTAAAATATGTGATAAAGCCTGAAGGTACAAGTAATACATATTATTTTAATTATTATTTGTTAATTATTGGTGAATAAAAACAAAACTATTTTTAACTAATTTTGTTTGTTTTTAATAAATTTAAACGTATTTAAACCGGGAAAGGATTTCTTGATATTTTCTCTCTTAGAAATACACTCGGGCTAACGTAACATAAAAATACAAACGTCACAACGTAACTTCTAGGAGTCGCTAATAATATTATTACAACATTTATTTATTATTACTGTTATTCTATGTTATGAATCTGTAATTAAAGATCTTGCACTCGAAGCAATAAATATGTGTTTTAATTCTTTAATTATTGTTAATAATAGAATGTTGGGTAGTATATTATGAATTATTATTTATAACTCATATCCTTTGTGTTGGATGTTTAATATTTATTTTTATACTTAGTTATCATTTAATGAAATGTTCTATTACAAAATAATTGTATAAACTACATTTATATACTATTAGTTTTCTAGTTAATAAATACGCATAGCATTACTAACATTTCGAAATACCAACCAATTAAATGTAATGTTAATTTTAATTTTACTAATTAAAAATATTTATAATATAGAATAATACACTTTTCAAAAATCTTTAATTTGTGTACATGAAAAATTCAATATATTCAAATGGAAGTATTACACATTTAAACAGTACCAATTATAGTTTACCATATGTTAATTTAACTAGTCGAAAAAATCTAATTTGTACGATAAAAGAAAGTTTCATAGTTATTAAAAACAATAGATAAGTCCTTTCACATATGTTAACTAATATTGTTTATTGATGATTACTTTCATTTGAATTATTATAATAGTACGTACACTTGACAATAAAAACTCAATTGTATTAAGTACCTATGTTCTTGTACTTGTATTTGGTTAAGAACCAATTAATAATTAAGTAGTATACTTACTTGGTATTACAATTTATTTTATTCTTTATAACAAATAAAATGTATATTTTAACTTTGATTTAAAGTATGTAAGTGTGTGTGTGTGTGTGTTGTATATTAAATATTGTTTATTGAATAATAATATTTAGATTCCGAACTATTATAAATTTAACATAAACAGATATTTACTTTTTATTGTATACAATTTTTTATGTAGGTAGGGTAGGTACGGATCTAGTTTATTCTTTAAGAGTTTAAAAAAATTATTAATTAGATTTTTGTAAAATTAAACGTGTAGTAAAAAAAAATCCTATTTGCAATTTAATGTTAATAATTAATTTGTACTATATATTTCTTAAAGATATGTGTATGAATTATGTTTTTATTATTTATTCATAGTAGATGTTTTTACTAATCTATTATGGTACTTTTTCCAGTTATTTCTCACTCTAATAGCATGTAAATGACGCTATTTAAATTTTTTATTTATAAAAAAAATTAAACTTTATAATCCCTGTAAATATTTATAAAATATAGTATACATTAAAATCTTACTAATATTAACCGTGCAAATAAGTTTTGCTATTGTCCATTTGTGAGAAAATTACTCTTCATGTTCTTCGAGCTAACATTGACCCCGAGTAAAGATGTAAGAAAAACCGGTTCGCAATGCAGGTTCTGCCTGTGAAGTATTGTGACTTGAGAGTTTCTGGTTAAAAATGTTAACATGTCATACATAGTATATTAAGTTAGAAGAATAAAACGTAAAGCTGTAAGTAAAGTACCGTTTTTATTTTTTAAATATTAGTCTGTTATAAAAAATATGTAACTGATGAAATCTTAAAACAATACAAAGAAATGTTAAACGATATTTAAATACATCCTTTTTTATTATTCCTTGAAATTGAATGGTCATAATATATCAATGTCCTTCATTTCTACAGAGATTTTGAATTTGTCCTTGGTAGTTATTTGTTTGGGAGATTTTTAAAACATTTCAAATTAATTTAATCTCATGCAATTGATTTCAAATTTATAACGAGAATATAAAGTTTTTATTTATTATTTTTAAATTATATATTACAATCGGTATAATTTC
Source organism: Sipha maydis (assembly GCA_034509805.1). NCBI lineage: Eukaryota > Metazoa > Arthropoda > Insecta > Hemiptera > Aphididae > Sipha > Sipha maydis. Next base: position 19,954 of record JASXSY010002518.1, on the reverse strand, counting down.
ATATTCTATAGTCTATTGTTTTTTTTTTTAAATTTATATATTTTTTAAGTCCCGAAATCTTACAGTTTTTGTATGTACTTGTGTACTTCATAATAATTTTAAATAAAATTGTGATTCAATTTTATGTTTAACTATTTTTTTTTTTTTTATTATAAGCCCTTTTCTATTTTATAAGTAGTATTATTTAATTTTTTTTGCAATCATAATAATATTATGCTATATAATATTTCGATAAAGATACTACATTATTGTTTTATATTTTATTATTGTAGGTTACATGCTGAGGTTAGAGTTTAGGACTTACCCTTTCTTTTAATAGAAATTTTTTTTTTATTATTAAAATGTGCTTCATAAAAGTCATATTTTTTTGAAACTAATATTAGAAATATTTTATTATTTTATTTATTTTAACAATTATTACATATAAATTTAATTTTATTAAATTAAATTTTTTTAATTTGTAGTTTTGAAGTGTTATCATTGGACACTCCCTTTTTTCAAGCATACATCTCACTATCAGTACAATAAGGCCACAACTCAAAATTTATGATTTTTGTGTTTTTGGTGTCTATAAATTCGTAATTTTTTCTTTTTTTGGTAGCAGCGCTATCTACCTCTTTATATTAGTACTGATAATATTTGACGATTACCTTTATTGCTCTGAACGTATATGTTAAAATCCTTAGGACAATTTGGCCGTAAAACGAAATGTGGCTCGTTTACTAAAAACCACATGATTAAAATCACAACAAAATTATAAACATGAATCCACAGTCAACATTTTTTTTTGTTTGATGAAAAAATTGTCATAATATTCTATACTTTCATATTGATTTCCTGAACATTTGCTTTTTTTGAGTTGTGGCCTTATTGTACTGACAGTGTGACATGCCATTACCACTTATTTATAAAAATGTATTTATTATATTAATAACGTATACAGATTGTAAATATTCTTTTAATAAGTAAAAACTCAAAAAAAAAAAAAAAATTGTAGCTATTCTCTCACAATTATTCAGATTCAAAACGTTTCTTATACATTTAAATAAAAATTATTCCTAATATTTCTCTTTATGTATTTTTTTTATGTAATATTTTTACATTTAGTAATAATAAAAAAAATAAATATAGTCAATTGACTAGTTATCATTTTCCACACTGTTGGTATTCATATTACAGACTACGATTATAGATTAATATCTTTATTCCTGTTTTTGTTTTATAATTAGCTGAGTTCATATATTGATATTCATATTAATGTTACACGCCAAACAAAAATTCAAGTGATATACATATATTTTAGTTTTTTTGTTGTTATCAATCAAAAAATCAAGGAAAATTTATATAATTTTCTAAATGTAATATTACAATTAAAAAAATAAATTATATGTTGTTTTTATGTAAAAAAGGTATTGTGTGGAGGCTTACCCTCCACTGCTTACTGTACAATACATTTTTATATCCCCTTCCATAAAAATCCTGAGTACGCCTCTGTTTGCTATGCATAAATTAAGGTTAACTTAGTTTTTAAAATATCTTAAGGGGTATAACCCTATGGCTCCTCCCAAAAAGTGATCATTCTTGTTACTTTGTACTTTAATTATTTTCTTCCGTAATAATTTACTGTCACCTTTATGAATGATAACATTTGCTACAAAAATTAGAAATTTAAGATAATAAACTATTTTTAAACTAAGTAGATAACATTTGATTACTAGCGTTGTTCACCAGTCATATTAGGGCCGCGACATACTACAGCGGTTTTGACTCATGTTTTTTCACGACGCGATTTCAATGCACGATCTGCACGCGCTACACTATCGCGGTTTGCGCGAGTTCACTACGCACGCAGACAGACTAGTTGACTATTTTATGGCAGCGGTTGATGATTTGGTCTTGTTATAGAATTGTTCTTGCTTCACTGTTTTGTACTTATTTAAATATTTCGTAAATTTATTGGCATATTAATTTGTAACAATCCGTGGAATTGAATAACCAAGTACCTAGATAGTTAGTTGAAAGTACTAAAAAATATGAACTTCTATTTACATATTTTAAATTATTTTTAAATTATTTTTCATTTGTTTATTCAGTATGGATTACGATTATTATATGAATGCAATGAAAGTAATTGCAGTAGCAGAAGCATTCGGATATCTGAACTTGCCAAGATCAGAAAGATCGTTATGAGTTCATCCGTTTAATGTAGTACGGGAAACTAATAATCATTTTTTTTCTTTTTATGGAGAAATTCGAAAGTATCCGAGTAAATGTTTAGCTTTTTTCTCTTTTTCCGATGATGTGTCGCAATTATTACATACTATACTGGCTATATTAATCCACGATTTTTGTTTAGCATGTTTGTCCATATAATTGCTACATTTAGTTTTCCACAATCACTCTTCTTTTTCAATTTCGTTAATTAGTAAATCAATGTCAATAATTTCGAAAAACGGGACAGCGCGTTGTATAACCGCTATAGTGAGTGCCGTATCAATGAAAATAGTGTGTTTCAATAGCAAGCGGTTGAAGCGGCAATAACGCAAAACCGTAGCATACAGCGGTGGCACTAGAAAATCGCTCTAGTTTGGCGTGCTCTATTACATGTGCGTTTTCTTATCGCGTTTTCGACGCCCGGTATTCGCGCGTCAAAACCGCTCTAGTGTGGCGCGGCCCTTAGCTACTGGTGTACATTTTTATGTTTCACCATCTATTTCAATGTGCACTAAATTATCCTTTTCGTGTTCCACGTTACTGCACTATGCTAGTTTTTTTTATTGAGTGTATAGATAGTTGCACGAGTTGCTGATACGCTTTATCGTTATCACGGAAATACTAATTTGACATACTGATATCTGATAAATGTTACACCAATATAAATAAAAAATAAGTAAAATATTAATATCATAAAAAACATAAAAATTAACTCATACATCTATACTATAATGTAATTATTTTTCAATGGTGATTTTTTATTTTTTTTATTTTATAAACTTAAAATTGATAGAACAATAAAAATGTGGACAAATGTACAATTTCGACAATTGTGGGTTATCTTCCGTTATGAAAGTGATGAGGATCATTAAATAATAAAATATTTAATGTCCAGAAAACAGACGATTGTTCCAAAAATCAAAAATTATGTTATGGGCATAGTTAATAATTATTTCGATAAACTGATTAGTTGATCAAGGGTATACAATAACTAATAAGTAAGATAAACATGATATCGGTCAACGCTGATGGTTAGAATATATAAAACTGTATGTTTGGTAATTTAGTTCATCCTTGACAGCCGATTACCAATGGTACGTCATTTGCCATTTTTAGAAGTTTTACTAATTCATAAATCAGTTAATTTTTTTAATAAAACTGCTATTAATTATGGTTGAATCTAAAAATAAATGTTGGCAATATAGCATTGAAGCTATGAAAAACACCTAGATAAATTTGTAAAAATTTAATTTTAGGGGTCTACGAAATTGGAAAAAATTGGCACGTAGTCTATGGGGAAAAAAGTTTGGGAACCTCTGGTTTAAAGGTATGATTCCTATGCACGCATCAAAAGACACGCGGTCGATGCGGCGTGATTTAATTTTAGCTTTACTTGTTTTTCAATATAACCGATTCCTATTCGCTTCGAGAACAGTCAAACCGTGCGAGTGTGTGGTTATTCATGTTTTAATTTTCAAAGTTCAGCATTTTGTGAATTTTTTTCAATTAGAACGCTGAAAAATTCTTCAACTTCCCTGGCTAAATATATTTCATGTACTTCATTTTTATTATTTGACAGAATGTATTTTATGATGGCTTGTTCTTTTTCTACTTGTTGTAAAAAAAGTAGTTTCAAGATAAATTTTTGTTTTTTTTTTATTAATGACATGTTTAAACTTAAATGGTAATAATTTAAAACACTCTTATATGAATATACAAGTTGAACTCAATCAAACAGAGAACTTAATACAACTGCGTGTACGTCCCTAATTTTAGTCCCGTAGTGTTAGCCTCTCGATTCCTGGCGCGTACATAGAAATCAATATTAGATTGTGCGGCCAAAATTTAAATTGCGCAACATCAGTCGCCCGTTTTTAATCGCTTGTATAGGAATCATATCTTTAAGATGGATAGATGCGTTTATAACCTTATAAAAAAGTTTAAAAAAATCTATTTTTACCAAAATAAATTTAAATGAACCCTTTGTCACATTAGAACATACTTCCATTTTTATGATAAATACATATTTAACAAAAAACTTTTTTTACCATATACTATTTTTATTTTATTTATTATTATAACTGATATTAAAACCCTTTTTTAAAATATAAATTTAAAATATAAACTTGAAGAACAAATCTTATTTAATGATATAATTAGTGACTATTTATGGACCAAAAATAAAATTAAAATAAGTGCATGTTTATACACTAAATATAGCTCCAACTGTACTAAGACGTATGACCAACATACCGCTTGGATGACGTTGACTGTTAGTGCTTGTGATGCTGAGGATCTGAGTTGCCGTTTCATAACTGTTATGAACTTACGTATTTTGCCGATTAATTATACATTAGACTAGCAATCATATCAAAATATAATATAATAAAAAAATCTTGAAAATAGTACAGCACACAAATACTGTAGTGTGTTTATATCTTCATTTTTTTTCATATAATTTAAATTTTTTACCGTTATTTTACGCTTATTACTTTGGTTTCGATCACTTAAATATATCGGAATATTTTTCTTTATAATTTTCTTAAACTATGTTTATCATTTTATCCCATTTTTTAAAATAATTTAAAATCTTGTTTGTTTTGTATTGAGGTTCGGATGTTGAGTAATTTATATTTTAGATAAAACTACTATTCAACTAGAGAATTAACTTTTACATTTTAGATGCAATGGTAAAAGTATGAAAGAGCATAAACCATTTTCTAATGGCTACACCAGAAATTTATAAAACGCCTTCACATTATGAAATTTGTGAAGTTGGTATTGAATTAACTGACCTTGGTAAGTATGTTTGCATATTTCATTGTTATTTAATACTTGGTAAAAATTGTTTCGTCCCTTTTCATGATCGAGTTAATTATGTTGAAATAAAACATTTACAATTGGATTTTATTTCTAAATCAGATCATTAAATAAATAAGACTATAAGAAATATTTGGGTGGTATATAATATATATTATGTTCCTTTTTTATTCAGTGTCGTTTTAAGACATAGCTCCAAATTTAAAAAAAATTACATTATATTTACCAAGTGTCATAGTTTTACATTTATTTTATTTTATTTGTTTATTTTAATAAAATAAAAGTATTAATTTGCTCTTTTTGTCTGTATGCTCATTACATTATTTGAATATGATTGAAGTTCATCCAACCATTTTGGAAACAGCAAATTATTTTAAGTTTGTTAAAGAACTAAAATGTATGTATTTATTGGCCCCTGATGTATTTTTGGCTATGGGACCTCATAGAGCTTAAAAAAGGCTCTAGTTCTATTATACTTGCTAATTATTTATTAGATTATAGATTAATTTTTTTTATAATGTAATTTTATTAAATAGAAAAAATATAAAACATAATATTATACCAATGACAGTTAACAATGAGTATGCAACATATCGATGGCTTAATTCATAAATGCTGTAAGTACATTTTTTGACGAAAATGAGTTGAGTGCATAATAGCATTGATTATATATACTATATAAGTATAGTATATATAGTATATACGAGTATATATAATCAATGATAATAGTATAAGAATAGGTATAATTGTATGTTTATAAATATGTGGTAAGTGATATAGTACATATTTCAGTAAAAGTCAATACATAGCGTTCTATTATGTGATAAGTACTATAAATAAATATTGTTATTTCTAAAATGTGATAAGTACTGCCGGTCAAATCAAAATCATTATTTTTCACATACAACATTTTTGAATTAAGCCATCGATGTCTCAGATAAATTTTATCTCGTATTATATTTACAATTACATATACTTAGGTATATTTCCTACACATACATGTACCGTTCCAAAAATCAAACAAAACCTTTGATTCTTATTTACCTATGCATAAATTATCAACTATAATTATATTTAATAGTAAATAATATTAATTACTAGGCATATTTTATATATATTAAAACTAATATACAGTTTATTATTAGTATGTTCGTATAATTTGTTCCACACCTAATATCATTGTAAAAATAAATTGAAATCCAATTCATAGTTAAAATACTTTTTATTTAAAAATAACATGTTATATGAGAATAAATGATATTATAAACATACAATATAAAGTAAAAACTAAACTATTTTACTTTCTTCTCTTTAATAATGAAAACTGGTTTAGTTTTCTCACTCGTATGCTTGATTTTGAATATTGTCTTTTGTGTAAGTTTACTGAATTAGCCAGTCAATATGGACTTAAATTCTAAATATATTTTATAAATATAGCGGTATAATATGTACTCATATAGTTGTACATTGTACCTACATAAATAAGATTTGTACGTTCGTTATAGATTCAAATTAAGTTTGAGATTGGATTACTTTTCAATATTTTCGAATACGAAATACGTTGTTAAATTTTAATAAATACCGGTTTTTTTATGAAACCAATTTGACTAGCACTATTCGATATATTATTTTCCTCCATTCACACTAATTGGTGGAATAATTAGAATTTCTGAAGGAATAGTGATTGATTTCAACCATTATTCTTAAGTATGAGTTTAAGTTAATATAAAATTTAAACATTTAAAAAAAAAATTATTTATATGTTAAGTTAATTATATATCTTAAAATCAATGGTATGGTATACCTACACATTTATTTTTATGATTAAATCTAAAATTTGTATGATCGAGTTATAATTATTTTGTAATTCATATTTATATTTTGTATACTATAATAATTCAAAATAAAAAGTTGGATTAGCTTAATTGTTTTGAATATTTAGATTAAATAATAATAATAATAAAGAATTCGAGTCATTTTGTGTTATTTTTTTGGTATTACTACTAATCAATATACCATCGAAGGAAGTTTAAAATGTCATAAAATAATAAAAATATTAGAAAACATATGTGTATTCCTGGTCCATAAAGTTGTCTTATTATGCATATCATTATGATATAATTTATTATTTATACTCCATATGCTTAAATTGTTAATGCCATATTATCTATTTAAGTGTACCTATTTAACAATTTTTATTTTTTCATAGACAATTTACAATGGTGGGTATATTATAATATTGTATAATAGATAGTAAGAATAATAGAATAATTAGGAATAACCAAAAAAAATCTCCCTCTTTTTTATAGATTGCTTATTGATTCTGAGCGGGCATCTGAACGAGTTTAATTTTGCCATGAATATATATTTTTTATCTACTAATACATATTTTGTATAATTTTAAAAATATATTCTCTGTTCTTTTATATAATATAATAATTTTTAATACGGTTACCTACCTTAAATATATTATTCATATTTTATTTATCATTTAGTAACTAAAATATGTCCAACATATTGTGGCAGTTATTACTCCTTTGATCTTGAACTGTTTTTATGTTGATAATTATTTTTACCAGGTACACATATATTAAGATTATATTGTGTTTGGTTAAAAAAAAATGTGATAAAGCATTGTCAACCTCATTCAGCAAGTTACTCTGGATCCTTTTACATATATATCATATGTGTGTGAAGATATACTGCGGATACACTGCTTCAATGTTGGTTTTATGCAGGGTTGAAACGTATAGTATACATCACATAATTATATACGTTTTATCAGTGGCGTATTTGAGTGGGGGGGGGGGGGCGATCCCCCTCCCGAGAATTTTTAGACCAGGAAAATTTTATATAACAAATGGGTATAGGGTATTTGAGTATTTCATTAAAAAACAAAAATTCCGAAAAATTGTGTTGATGATAACAAATTATTGGTAAAAATCACGGTTATCTAGATAACCGTGGTAAAAATGTCCATACATTTTTCTTTGTGGTACATATGTCGTATATATGTATTTATATATTTACATTACTTAAAATTAAGGACTTGTTCTTTTTCTTAAATTACTTTAAAAACAAATTTATAATTCTTCTCTTTGCTTACTTTTGTTGCTTTTTTTTTGTTAGATTGAAAACATGGTTAAGATCCAAAATGGGGCAAGAACGCTTGACTGGTTTGGCTTTGCTAAACATACATCATACTATAACTATATCAATAGATTATGTTATAAATAGATTTGCTAATAAAAAAAATATAAATATAGATTTTGTTTTATAAATATGTTGCTTTTTTATCATATTTGTTTAACTTATTACTTTATAGGCTATATAGGTGCAATGTAAAATTCATTATGTCTTGGTAAGTTTGCATGAGTAGTTGGGTAAACTCTTTTTAAATTCGCCCCCCCCCCCGACATGAACTCTCACATACGCCACTGCGTTTTATACCCTTTAAAAATAAAATTTATTATAACTAAATACACATTTATAATTTACAATAACTATAAAATGGGAAATTTAAATTATAAATAGACAAGTGTAGAACTATTAATTTATTATTAATAATTATCAATATCTTGTTGTGAACGTATGTATAGTGTACTTGTAATATTTATAAATATTTTGGCAACATTTAAATTTTATTTTATATCAATGTAATAATATATTTGTATTATATTCTGTACTTATAGCAATTTTTTTATTATTTTCTATTTAGATAAATAAGAAAAAATAAGAGAAGAAAATTTCGAACAAAAAGATTTTTTTGTAACTTATTTAACTACCTATCACTTTAAACTACCTAATATATTTTTACCAAGTATAAAAATAAAAATTTTAATATTCTGAAATAAGATGCATTTTACATTTTCTAAGAATGAATTTCATAAAATAAAACATATTTTACGTTTTAGTAATTTTAAACGTTTTATACGTATTATTCATGAAATATTATATTTTCATCATATATTACCAACTCTGTATAACATGCATGTATAATTTTTTCACCGAGTATGTTTTTACTATGTATAAAAATTAAAACCCTAACTTAATATCTGAAATAGGAAGTATTTTTAATTTTTTTAGGGTGAATTCCAAAAACATAACATATTATATGATTTAATCATTTTATACATTTTATACGTGGGATTTTATACGTGTAACGTATAAAGCGTTTTGTACGCGTATATTACCAACCCTGGTTTTATGTAATATTTTAATAATTATTACAAGTCGTCAAGTTCGTAATTTAAATTATGTGTTCATTTTACATTGGTAAAGTATTGTTTGAAAAATCCTAAATTAACTATGTATGATACATGTAGAACATATTTATCATTGATAATAATTATCTTTTATTGTAAACAAGATAGAATTATTTACACTATTTCCTCTTATAAACGCGATTTCAGTGTATTGTACATTTTTATGTGTTACTCACTAATATATCTTTATTTTAATATTAATAATGGTTCTTGGTGAATCGTGAAGATTTTTCTTTGCTTAATAAATATTATTTTAGTTTATAAGGTTTTGAATTTTGAAATAAAATAATTAATGAACTTACAATAGAAAAAAAATACGATAATAGAGTTCAACTGTGCAATTTAAAAAGACATTTAATTCTTAAGGGATGGAGTCAACCAGTATTGTGTACTGGTATTTTATATTAAGTAAGTGGTAAAAACATTCGGTTGAGATATGATGAAAGTACTTAAAATAAAATTTGATGTATTTGTAATGTATTTGCATAATATTATGTCTTCATTTTAATTTTTATGATACCTTATTATCAAATCAATAGTTTTACAGTGTAATAATGATGTAATAAATCGTAGTGAAGTGTAGAATCTACATAAGATCGTAATTTATTACTTCACACATTTGGAAATTATTGTGTATATGTAATGTGTGTGTGTTGATCAATATCTGTCTTATGGCTGCAAAAATACCCAATATTAGGCATTCGTCATGACTCGGCCTCCAATAATCGTCTGAAAACGAGAGTTTCCCTCCCTACTACATTTGACCGTACTGTTCATACCTATCATTTCTATATTACAAACGGATCCAATAATAATCTGAAACACTAGCGCTTTTGTCAATATTTGGCCTACACTAATTGTTGAATCATTAAGGGAGGAGTACTTATTTTATTATTGTCAAGCCGGACTGAACGCCACAGCATCAAATCTCTCTTCTAAAAAGTTTTAATCATTGATAATGTTTAAATTTTAAATTAAATGGATGATAATTTTTAGCTACATGATATTACTTGACAAATAAATACTCTATTAAATTATTAAAAAGTATTCATATTTCAAGTTATTGTTTTAGCATATTTATACTACATGTTATACCGACTTAAATTCGGTTTTTTAAATATTCGTGTTTGTTGATTTTAAACATAAGCTTGCGCGCTTTAAATTACAAAAAAAAAAACAAGTTATTAAATAGATTATAAGATCATATTTCTGTTCTGTTTATATTTTTTCATTCAAAAATATGAATATTATCATACATAATAATCTGAATTTGTCTTGAAATAATATTTGTAGTACACATTAATAGAATTTGATAAGTAAAATAAAATAAAAAATTGTTGGCAGTGTTGGCATCAATCCACGTAACCTTACATATTTAACTCTTAATCATTTTGTGAATCACATATTATTCTCAATATTTCTACTTTAGATATGATAACATACATATTAACAGAAATGTGAAATAAAAATTAAAATTGTACTTAGTACGATCCTTATAAGTATTTGGCTACTACTGTTAAAGAAGATAAAAATAACTCTTATATTAAGTGTGCCAACTTAACGGTTTTTGTTAAAAAAATACGTTTCGGTTGTATAAAAATTACCTTTTCAATGAAGTTCACGTATATATTTTTTTTCTTGGCGGGTCCATTTTCCTCCAAAATCGAGATACCGTTTTCCTCCACAGTCCATTTTCCTCAAAAAATTCTTGATCAGTTTCTATTCTTTTCACATTATATTTCTTTCTACACTTTCAATTTTCCTCCAAAAAATTAAATAATACAATCTTCATTCTTTGTCCGATGATAAATTAGAAATAAAAGAACAAATTAATTATTTTAAGTATAATTATAATATAATAATACACCGTATGTGCTGAACTTGGCGGTAAGCTAAAAAGAGAATGAATATAATAATAAACAAGTACCCACGTCGATAAAGATGCATCAATCAATAAATAAAATAATAATACAAAATTAGATAATAATAAGTGGTTGGTGTTAACGCAACCAGACAATATGTAATATATAAGATATAAAATATAGTAAATCACTACAGTTTATAATATATTTTTTAAGCTATTGCATAGCTTTTATCGCAGGCCTGGTGTAGTGACTGAAAAACATTTTTCGTAACGAAAATGCGTGACCACTATCTGTGGAATCCCGTAATTAATGGAATATCGTAGTTGCTATAATACAAATTCCTGAATAACTAGAATAATAAAAATATTTAAAATTATATCAACTTCTTATTTATTTAATATGCAATAGCTTTATCGCGGCAGTCCCCAAATGTTTTATAATTATTGGGCTTTTCAGCATCAAATTACCTGTTTAAAAAAAATAAATATAACAAAATATTGGAATATATTGATCCAATAATATTAAAAAAAAAAAAAAAAATCATTCTTGTTATAAATTTAGTTTTTTTCTTTTTTTTTTAGTTTGGGCCCTTAAGACCATATTGCTAAGCATACATTTTGCCACCTAACTCTTTATTCCACTGCTTCTCTCCATTTGGTATCAGGTTCATATTTTAACTTTTTCACGCTATCTTCCCATCTTAGATTAGGTCTACCTAATCGTCTTTTTCCTATTGGGTGTTTTTCAATCACCTGTTAAACTAAAGTTTTCTGTGTGCGCCAATGAGAGAATTTTAATTATATGTGCTTTAATCATATCCAACTATTTATTATTCTATCAAATACTTAATTACATATTATTAATAATTATAAGTACTTACTTAATTTTGATTATATTACATGTCTATAATAAATAATTTAATCCTACATTATTTTTCAATGATAATATTTTCTTTGTAATTTTTTTTTTTATTTATGATTTAATATTTTAGTTTTAACTTTTTAAAGCTATCACTTATCACTTTTATAGTTTGATGTATTTTTCAATAATTTATTATTTTAACATAATATGAACAACTCAATTTAATGATTTCTGAATTTGATATAAAATCAACAAAATGTTAAATATTTTTCATAATTGAGGGGCAATTAAATGTTCATTATTTTAATAATATATCAAGCAATTATATTTTTATTTAAAATTAGCTATGATATTGGCCAAAGCCGTATATAATTTTCATAATTACCTATTCATTTTATTTTACGTTTAAATGCAAAACGTAAAAAATCCATAAATTGGGGAGGCCATTTTGATTCCCTTGGCTACTTCATTGGTTTTGCTACACTGGTAATTGTATTAACGAAAATAATAACGTATGACGGACCACAGAAATACTACTCTATCTATTTTTAAATTATATTTTACTTTGTTTTGTATTTAAACAATTTTTTTATTACATTACAAATAATAAAAATGCAAAGGTCCAAAAAATATTTTGATTTTTAGGTAATTTTTTTTTTTATTTTTAACATTCACTTTTGTATGCAGTGTAATGTATTATTCATAATTTATGGGTGTATAGTGTGGACGGACGTACGACTCCCATATAGAAGCTTGTTTATTCTAAAAATCACGTTCTTTACAAAGAAATTCGATACCACGAAGACTTGTCCTAAATGTGTGTATTATGTAGGTTTCATACTTGAGTTGATTAGGAATTATTATAATTGAAGTGTATTTATACGTTATTAAATTTTGCTGTACTACTTTTTTTACATTTTTTTAAAAGAGGCACATTTTTTTTAACTATATAAAATAGTTAATATATATGGATATTAATCGATTTAGAGAGTATACAATTAATTACCAGTTTATGCGTGTATACATTTACGTTTATTAAGATCAACTACTTTCGTTGTGCATTTGTACTCACAAATGTAGAAGAATGTGTCAACAGTGCCAAAACAAAAATATCTTTGGTAGAGAATTACATAAAGCAAATGCACCATGTCTCGAATTCTTGGTCATTTATGTATATATACATGCTTAATACGCCTAAAACAATTTTATTGCCCTTTGGGTTCCGGACTCAAAAAAATATGTAAATTTAATAACCTATAATTCTATTAAATGAATCTACTTTAATATATATTTTACTGTTCCTACGGTGCTCAAGAAAAATACTGGAAGTATTATCAAATTAATAATTTTTAAGCAGAAAAGAATTTATTTAATTATAGTTTATTTTATAATTTTTATTTCTATTGTTAACATGATGGATGATAACGGTGGTAGCAAGATTTCTCACGATTCTAAATTGTTTTTATAGGTTAGTGAACTTAATACATAGACAAACACTTGTTGTTTTGACCCTTGTGTTTTTATTTGGAATGATTTGGTTTTACACTCTGTCATAATTACTTTAAATCCTGGAAACCGTTATTTTACAATATTTTCACATATCATAGGTGTATATTTGTAATTTATTGTGTAATTTTGAGGTTTTGTAAATTATGTTTAAGGCTAGACTATTCTTAACTAATCATTTTTACATTTAAATTAAAATTATAGAGTCTTATAAATTACTATTGAGTTTATTATTTTTAATAGAAATGGAAGTATTGGTTATTATGCCTTGTTAAAGTCCTTTCTCTATAATATACCAAACATATTTTGATTACATTTGTATAATTAATTAAAATGTATTATTTAATTTAATTTTAACATTTTTTTCGATATGATTATCTTAGCTTTTAAGTTTAAAAATACTAGTTTATATATGCCTAAGTTAAGATCTATTTTTTAGTTTATTTTGTTATAATTATTTTTGTTTTTTACTTTTTTTAATAATATTTAAATATGGTAACATGTTATAAGTTCTTAACAAATGTTAGTAATTTATGAAGTAATTAATTTACAACGTAGGCCACACAGTTTTTCAACTATCTAGTGTTAGCTAATAAAACGAAAAAATTAAATTTTCCGATTGCAAAGTTATTTCTTAGTATTATGATTATTCTTATACAAATTGTTATATTCGATTATATAATACATTTTAATCAATATTTTATAATTAATTTCATAATGTTTTCCTAAACGTCTCATTTTAATTAAATGGAAAAAATATTTAAATCATTATTGGTTCATTTTTTGTATTAATTTTATTTAATGTATTTCCTAACATTATGATAAAACAATAGTCAATTTGTAAATGTGATTCGAAATGTATTATCATTAATCCAGCTAATAAAATATCCATTGAAAAGTCGGTATCTCCTGTTTTTGGTACGCCCATAGATAATTGGACTATAGGTTAAATGACCTGAACTTCTTCAATATTTTATTATGTATTGTTATACTGAGGTCATTGTCATATTATAGGTATGTTTTAAAGTTTTTAAAGTTCGTAGCAAGGTTTGAAATTTAAGACTAAAAAATAAACTATGGTACAACAATAGTTTGGATGTTTTTATAATATTGTAAATAGAAAATGATTATTATACTGTAATAATTAATTTTAATTTGTATTATTTATTCATTATCGTTAAATGTTTATTTTTGTTTTGTTTGAATTGCGAAAATGTTATACTTCGATTACATATATTGAGTATAATTTTACTTAACACCCTAAATTACTTTAGTGTTTAATATTTTGGCATTCATATATTAGATTTAGAAATTTAAGTTAAACTTGATTAGCCAGTACCCTGTACTAAAATTGATTTAGCTAAATATAACTTATTTTATGTATGTACATATGCACGTATATCTTTGGTAATTAACAATAAATATATATTATTAATTTTTTGGTTTAATCTTGTCCATTGCTATTTGTTAGGTTATTTATCGTTTCATTTCCTTTTAATAATTATCGGTTACACTCATGTTATTTTAATAATAAATATTCTACATGCCTAAAAGCTGGCAATGGACCATGTGATGCATTTGGATTCTGTCAGGAGTCATTGAACTGTTAAAGTCCTTAACCCATCAACAGTTTTAGTTATGAGTAAAATTACTAAAGCACATATAAATTAATAAATGCCTAAAACTAAAGTATTCATCATTTTTTCATTATTTATGTTGTCTTTTGGTACCCTTGCAGTCTAGAACCCATTATATTTACTTTTTTCTTTCTACTCTGGTGTTAGGTTAGAATATTATCTTATGACTAAATTCTAAACTTAGTATTTTAACTTACCTACTTATATAATGGTACTTATATTAGTCTAATAATTCAATAACAAAAAATATTAATTTAGATAATACAGATTAATGACAAACTTATGTTTTTTACAGTTTAGTATACTACTTTTATCTTAATTTTAATTTGAAGTATAACGCTTTTTATTAAATGCATATTGTCTAGAGACAAATTTAGATTGATATTTTTATCAAACATGTATAATACAAATAACTTGTATTATAAAATACGATTATTTTATTTAACGATTCTGGTTGACACTTTCTTTAAAATTAGACACTTACCTTTCTTCGTCTTGATAGTTGTTTAGCCAGTTTTTCAACTTGTCGATATACAATTAAAGCAATGGCTTAAATGCATTATTGTTCTTTATGATTGTGCAGGTGATGACAAAAACCAGTTTCATCTATATATTAATGTTTCTGTTACCCTCTAAGAATAATATTTTGCTATATTCCTATTTAAAACAAGTTATTTTTATGTCAACTGTTCTGTATTAAAGAAAACATACGATTTGAATTACTGTTAAAAATAATAATGAATTATGTAATACTACAGTTTAAATTATATTTTAATATTGTAAATATATTGTACTTATGAAATTTTATAAAAAATAAAATAAAATAATTTGTTAGTAATCGTTGTCCTGTTATGAATTAGTGTTAAGCTTTTTGTTTGAATTTTAATAGTGTAATATTTAAAATGTTTGTTTGTAACTGTTGAATTTTAATTTAGACTACAATTTTTTTTTTTCAGATAAACGTCAAAACTTTCGCTGTTGCAAATGGCGGGTGTCAACAACGTAAGTACATATGATAACGCATCAGAAAATTCCAATAACACACTTAAGCACGCTAACAAGACTGATGATTCAGACGACCTGGATGATTCGTTGCAGAACGTCATCAATAATGAGTTATCCAAACGTTTGAACGAATGTGCAACTCCAGTTAATCGTGTAAAATGCAGTGTAGATATAATGTTGACTGCAGAATCAATTCATAGTGCCAGTGTTAAGCAATCCAATGAAATGGAATACTCAGATCTTAAGTCCTTACAATCAAATGAGTATCAATTACAAAAAGATAATAGCGAGCTTATATTATTATCAGAAAAACAGCATATAGAAGACATTAGTGATACAGGTCTCGGTTCTGAAATTATTTTAGAATCGGATGCGCTTAAATCGGATACTAATAATGATGGCCCGTTTTCTGATAATATGAGTAGTGGGTTTGAAGATGGTGTAACGAAAGATCTTGTGGACCAAGATCCTTCGTTTGCTGAATCCGAAGAACCTCGTATTTTTACTAGACCTTTACCAGTTGATGAAACAGATAATGTAACCGAATTAGTATTTGATACTTGGACCACAATTGATGAGGTAGTAGGATCTGAAGTACAAAAACTCGAAACCAACGGTTATGAAGAAAAGTCGAATTTGGACATCAGTACAGCTAAACATAACACAGAGTGTTTTGATAATAATATACCGGTCATTACTAACAGTGTTGTGAGTTTTTGTTTGATTAATAATTAATGCTTAATGTAGTGTAACTTTAGTTTACATATATAACATTTTTAGATTTTTTGATAACGCTAATAACCTATTTTTATGTTTTACTAAAATAGGTCCTTAAAATAAAACAATTTTATTCGATTCGTAATTCATTACTCATTAGTGTGTGAAGTTTAATCAACCACGATTCCTACCATTCAAATACATTGTACAATGTTCATACACGTGTAATATATATATATTATATGTTAAGTATTATCGAACATTGGGAGTTCATTATCTGAGCCTTTTGTGTATATGAATATATTTCAATAATAGTATTTATATTATTATTGTATTACAGGTTATTTTAATGGTTTGATTTAATATTATCTTTCATTATGATTTACATGTTTATTTTTAGGCTTTAAGTTGATATTTAAATTTTTATTAACAAAAGTAAAAGTAGATATTACAATTTATATAAATGATTATTTTAATAATGAAAGTTGTGTTCATATCTTTTCTTAATTTAAAAAAGTAACTTGTATAGATTATTAATTCTAACTTGAATGACACATTGTTATATTTGATATTAATTAAACTTGGGTATTGATCCAAATCGAAAACCATGAATATTAATCAATAATACCGGAAATATGGACTTGCCAACTCTATATCTTTTTGTTTTTCGATTTTTGGTTAATAAATTTACTTTTATTATTTTTGTAAAATAAAATTAATATTATATATCCCATTTGAGTTTATTATGTTTTTATTATCTATTTAAAATTTAAAAAATAAATCTTTACATTGAAATGAATTTAAATACTATATGGCATGGTTAAAATTATTTAGGTCTACATATTTCTAAGTATTTTGTGCATTTATTTTTATTACTTCTCATTAATCTTGTATATTTATATGTTCTAGGCCTTCGTCAATTCTTTTTTAATAAATTAATTCTAAAAATTGTTCCTATAGGTATAAAATTGTTGTTTATATTCCATAATCAAAAAACTTACTTGTCCAGAAAATAATAGATAAATAGTATTAATTTGTTATTAGTAGAGATAACTTTTTTCTGTGCTATTTCAGTAATTTTTATTATGTGGTAAATTCTTGTACTACATGTTTGTAACTACGAAACACGCAATATTTAAGATGAATTTAAAATTCACTTGTCGATTGTATCATTTGTACATTCATCATATCAAGTAAGGATTGGTCAGTGATAGACATGGTGTATTTAAAGTCTACATACTACTGTCAATGTCACGGTGTTCTTCCCCTATTGTCTATTATATTATTGTACTAAGGGCAACAGTTGATACAATTTTAATAAGTGTACCTTCTGATAATATGACATTTATGAAAATATTCAATCCATTTTTTTATTATTTTTTTTTTTTAAGTTAAAGCTCAAATTAAATAATAGTTATTTAATGTTTTTTGTATTTTGGCAGACGGAGGTGGTGTCAGAGACAACATCAGAGCGTAAAACAATTAAAAAAAAGTCATCGACAGTCGGTGGTGATTCAACTACTACTGTTGTAAAAACCAAAAAAACCAAAAAATCAAAAAAATCGGATGAAAAAGAAAACATCTCTGTAGTAAGTTTATTTTTTCAAGTTAATAATTTATCTTATTTTAAAATGTATTCTCCTAAATAATGTCTAAATAGATTTAATAGTATCTTTTTATTGCCAATTATTATACCTTAATATGAAATGATTACCGTATATTATGTATATTAAAAGCAAAGTAAAAATATGTTTTACTTATTCCTCATCAAATTGATCGGTACGTAATTTTTTATAACAATTGTTCAGTATTAATATTTAATTAACAATATGATGGTCATATTTTAGTTTTGTTTTTTGTTTTGTTATATTTGAAGCTTTTTGTGATAAACAATGATTAATACTATTTATTTTATTTTTATCTTTTTATGAATTAGTATTAATTTTGTAAAATAACAACTGAGAACGGATTTGAATACAAATTACATTTTTTTCTGAATGTTCGAAAACGTTACTTACCAAGCATAAAATTTATTACATACATCAAGGAATTCAAAAAATTAACTTTTATTTAACATTTTTATGTTTTTAAGTTATTTATATATAAAAAATGGATAGAATTTGATAAAAATTTAGTTAAAATGTATATGTTCATACATTAAATTCGTATGAAACAAGGCAAAAATATAATGCATATATCTAAATAGTATATTCTTTTTTGGAAATTATTTTCTAAGTAAAATATAAAAGACGACGAATAATAAATTAGAACTTATTATTACAATACAAATGTCTTTAATTTTAAAAATAATTTTTTAGAACACTTGAGCGCAGTTTTTTAAAAAATGCCTGTTATGAGTGCATTAAATAGTATTTCTTTGAAATAGCATTTTCCTTGTTTTTTTAGAGCATTTAATTAAATATGTTTCTTAATTACTAATTTAGAACTCATGATTTATGTTTTAGTGTAAAAAAAAGGTCATTTAATAGTTGTAGTTCGATGCTGTTCAGTATATTTAGAATATGTTTTCCTGTAAATGCTTTATAGTGATGTAGGACTTATTCCATATCATATTGTGTAAATATATTTATTAGTGTTACGATATGCGTATTTTGTATGGCTTTTGTAGAATTTAAATGGCCATTTGACAAATGATTCAAAATTTGATCATTATGATGAAATTACTGTCGAGGAAGATGACTTATCTAACGTATGCGTTCGTGATCTCGTAAGTATTTAAGTAACATATTTGTACCTAAATATATATTTATAATATTTCGTTTTTGAATCGAGCTTCGAAGTTTGTAGATATTTATTTCTCAATTAGTATCTGTAACAACACAATGAGATTTTTTAGTTTACAATAGTCGATTTGGGTGCAAGCATTTACATTGTCCGAGAATTAATTGGATATTGACCTTGGATTTCTTATATATATTCTTTTGTGCCTAGTATTATGTCGTGAAATTAGTTTTGGAGTAGTTGTGTGTGTGTGTGTGTGTGTGTGTGTGTGTGAAAAAGGGTTTTGAGTTATGTTTCTGTAGAAACTACTGTTAGCATAAAA
>JASXSY010002517.1:0-46345 GCA_034509805.1 Sipha maydis | reverse complement strand
GTGTAGACGTCGGGCTGCTGCACCGTTGCACATCAAAATCTAATTAAAATTAATTCATTATTACGACATAGTCTTTTGCACTACCACCCGTTAGACGAATCGATTTGTAACAAAAAAATATACGACACCAAACAGCTTGCGATTGCAAATATACTCGTAGCTATCGCTACTGATTGTTCGTATAATCGATCAGATCTTGATTTGTTCGGACAGTCGGGGCATACCTCATAGCTCGTGCAGATTGCGGTACCTAATAGATATTGGCACATTGCCGTCGCCCGCCGCCGTTATCACGTTCAACAACAATGTAATTATTTCACGTAAACAGATAGCGGGAATGCGCAATAATGAGTCGAGCCGGTTCGTCGATTTGTGCGTGGTAATTCGCGAGAAAAAAAATCTAACGTAATACAGAATGACATCAAATTGAGACAAATTTAATTGTAAATGAAAATATCATATAACAGTATAAATTGGTAAGATAACAGACCAAATATTCGTAGATGATAAGAGTTACAGATCAGTTAAGAGGATGAAGAGTTGCCGACTTGGCTCCTCACCCTTATTAACTACCTCTATTTATGATAAATATTACCCTCGTGTTAGTCGTCTAGAACGAAATCACTTTGATAACGTATGACAGATGCTGTGTTACCGATATATTATTATTATCATCAACAAACTAGTCAACGGTACACGTATAATAATTATTTTAACAAAAAACAGTGTGGATTGAAGTCGACTACGATATTGTCTGCATATTTTGTTATCAACACGGTGTTAATGCACACATGAAACACTCGATGCATTTGCAGCGATTTAAAGCGCATAAACAAAAACCAAACGTGATCTTATAGACGAGCAATATACTTCAAAATAAATTAATTGCTTTGCAGTTTATTAGTTGAAAAAAAAAAAAAAATAAAAATTGTCAACTTGGTAACGCGAGGACATACGTACTTGTAATAAAACTGACCCCCAAACCTGTAGTCTGGTTAGAAGAGCAGCACAGAGTGCAACAATAAAAATTATAGTGGTTATGATATGGTGTGTAATTGTGACGGGTAGGTACTCACGGACACTGTCGACCGTCGCCATGGGAAGGAGCAGCAGCAGGAACAGTACGACGGTGGACGCGTTGGCGGTCGCCATAGAAGCACATCGGATCGACTTTAGATCGTTCACCACCACGGTAGAAGAGGGACGACGACGATAACGACGACTAACACGTCGTTTTTGACCAGTGCTCGTGCGGGTCGCCGTGTCGTCTTCGCGACTTGCCGTCGGACGGCACAAATCGGAAGTAGCGTACCGCTGCTGCTGCTACTGCTACTACTGCTGCGTCAACAGTACAGGACGGTGCGATCGTCGTTTGCATGGGGTTCTTCAACGCGTTCGAACAACCATAACGCCGATCCGGTGTGCCCGATAGCTGCTGCTGCGACGAGAAATCGAAATAGACGGTGTTCTTGGTGGCGCACGCGAACCGGGGTGCGGGTGAGGATGGGTGGGGGTTAGGGGTAGTGGTAGAGGAGAGGAAAAAACAAAAACGGACGGTAGTCGGACAGTAAATCTCGATCAATCAAACAACGTGTGTAAACAACAACAAACAACGCAACGACGACGGTGTCAACCAGACTGATGATGGCCGATGCGCGCGCACTCACACACTGAAGGCAATAATATTATTGTCGAACACTCGCGCACTCGTGCACGCACGAACACAACGACATACCATCGCACGCACGCACGTGCGCACAGCGCATACACACACACACACACACACACACACACACCGAATCGCGGCGGCGCGCACGCAACCACGCTACGCTGTACACCACCAGCGGTACGGTTGCATTATTATCGTGTTTGTGAGCGCGCGTGCGCGCAGTGCGCACTGCTAACGGCGCAATACTGTAGCCAGCGAATGTTGAACACCAGTGCGTTTTGTGTACGTGCATGTGGATATGGTGACATGCGTGCGTACATTTCGCCGAGTATTGTTGAACATTTGGCGAGGCGCGCGTACGAGAATCCCGCGATGGGAGGAAAAAAAAATAAATATGTTCGCGAAAACAAACGCGATCTCGCGGCGATCTCTTTCACTACGCCGTACGCCACGCGGTTCGAGCACAAAATCATTATATTAATAATAGGTACCCATGTATTAAACATTATTGTCAAGGGTTAAGGGGTAAGTGAGTACGCGACGGGACTCGGTCCCTCTGTTTATAACAGCGTTTACAAAGCGTCTCTCTTAACATTTCTCCGCCATCAAAAGTTCTCTATAACACTCTACCGTTTGAAATCACTCGGAGTTACCAAATCATAAATTCATTATGTACTCAAGGTAAAACGAAAATAATAAAAAAATTTGTTGGTTCTTATGATTATTATGTTTCACCAACGTGTCGTCAGTGATCGACTATATCTTAAAGATAGTTGCAGGAAAAACAGTAATTTCACAAACAATAACCAACTCATATCAAATGTTAATTATACATTACTTATTAATCACTAGTTAGATATCGTAAGGACATACAACGCTCAAAATGGTAGACTCGTCACTTTAAGCACTGATTATTATGATAATAGTATTATTAAGGCTTAATTTAAATTGCAGTTGAATTTATTTTACGTATTTGGAAAAATTAGATGCGCACTTTATAATCAGTTTTTGCATAATTGTATTTTATGATTTATTGCCATACTAATAAGACGAAAATGAATAGTTGTTTACTGTGGGTATTATATGTTATGTGTTTTTGCAATGAGGAAATTACTTTGTTAGATGGCTATACATTATCGGTTTTTGGTCGATGTACAGTGTTCTAACTACAACGAACACTGTACATTGATGTTGAAACCGATGAATATCACTTTAATACCGATAGAAAACATTGTACTCGAAAACGAAATTAAAACTGAGTAATTTGATTTTTATTCCATCTTCTATGTTAAAAATTGAAAAACTATTATATGTGTACCATATTCAGTGTTCGAACTAAAACCAAACAGTTTTTAAACATATACGTACTTATGTCTTATGTATTTCAATTTATTAAACTGCAATGGCGTAAACTTAGGGCCACACGAAGTCACATTTACAACCCTAAAATATCATGTGTGCAGTTTGAAAAAAATAAAAATGTATTTAATTTAAAAATTAAAAACCAATGTCCAATTGCAATATTGCGATTTTAACAAAATAATTTATATTTTTAGAACCAATATTTAAACTCGTGTTGATGCTGCAGTACATTAGTATAAAAATATTTTATCATAAAATAATAAAATAAAACCAAAATTATTACATGGTTAATACTCGTAATGGAATATATAAATAAATAGTTTAAAAACAGAAATAAATGAACGCGTATTCTGGATCAAAAAGGACCAGATAAACTTAGCGGTGAATTAAAGTAGGACAAAAACACAAGCATAAATTAATATTATAAAAAAATGTATTTATTTAGTATAGTGAATAATACTATAAATGACATGAGTGAAAGTTTGAAAAAAAAATGTATTTTAAATTGTATTCAAGATTTACTTTTAAATAATCTGCCAAACATTAATTATTTTAAATAAATAAACAAAATAGATGGTTTTAACGAGACTAATCTTAAAGGAGAAACTAATTTTAAACAGAATCTAAGAAAGCATTCATAAAAAAAATAATGTGCAATAAAAAATCAATTTCATTGCATCAAAACTCTGTGAAATGGGATTCCAACATTAGCGAATTTGATTAAATTATTTATCATTATACCACAGATTATATGAATTATAATATTTATGTAGCCTGTGACTATACTAACTTACTTTGCATCATTCAAAAGAAGATTTTTTTGTTTACGTAGACTGAAAACCATACTTGAGTAAAATACTTTTTTAGATTATTTAGAATAAATACTCGAATACTTACAAAAAATAATATTCCGAATATGTATTAAAATACTTTATACAAATTGTATTCCGAATACATTATTTAGAATACCTTAAAAGTATTTTGAATACTTTTAAAATATTTCTAGTTTTTCTTACTATCAAAATTATAGATGTCATGATAAATATATGAAATTGTAGACTAAATATAAGTTATTTTATTGTTGTATTTTTATATTATATAACTGTTATAGATTGTGATTTACAACAATAATAAATATCCGATATTAGCTTATACAAAATACATCGTAAAAGTAATTAAATAATTTAAAAAAAAAAAATGATTTAACTTTTAAAAGGTATTCGAAGTACTTGAAAATTATTCTGAATATTATATTCGGAATACTACCCAAGTCTGCTCAAAAAAATACCTAAGAATATCAATGGAACAGTCAATATTAAGCAATCTAGGAAATCTTAGATATTTAACAAGAACGCTCATCTCAAATAAATAAAGAAGAAGTCGTAGAAAAATTCAACACCATCGTTTTAGGACGTCGATTACTGCTTCAGTAAATTTAATTATTTTCCTCGGTTAAGTAGTTATTAATATTTTTAATCTGTGACTATGTATAATGCTAATAATCATAAAAAAATATCTATTGAAATTTAATATAAAAACAGACCATATTATAAAAAAACTTATATCCTAACCTGCAGTTATAATTTAAACTAATAACATTGGTGTATATATTATACATGTATTCATATTTTGTCTAAAAATATTTTACACTCATTCATAGTAAGTAATGACGTGAGTACTTATTTATAGTGTACTACCTATAAAAACATAGATTAGCGTTTTCTATACACCGTTAAATTTTCAAAGTATTTTGACATTTATTGAGCTATTTATAGACAATTGAAATTTTCAAATTTTTTAATTTTTTTTTTTTAAAATAACGTTTAATTTTTTTGGCCGGCCAGAAAATCTTGAACATTTAATACAAGGTTTCTTTTAAGTTGTTCCTTAACTGATAAAAAAAAATCTAAAATCGTAAGTCACAATTTTTTTTTATAAGTACTCAAAGTTCCAATTTATACGAAATATGTAAAAATCGCGGAAATTTGCAAGTTATTTTGTAGATAAAAATTCTTAAAATTTTTTCTGTTCATACTTAAGGTTCAAAATTTTAACACTAGGTTATCTATAAGCTACTCTTCAAAAATCTTTAAAAATATTTATACCGTACTTAGAGGAAAAAATTGTATGACTGTTTGAAATTTAAATATTTACGAAATTGCATAAAATAACGATTTATTCTCAAACGATTTTTGATATTTGTTATAATTCAAAAAGTATAAGTCGCAGATTTTTGAAATTTCTACCAGCTGTTAAGATTGGTATTTCCTTTATGTCATATTTTTTTCAAAATATAATATTGATTTTTAAGCCACTTATAGGCATTTAAAATATTCGATTTTTTTACATTTTATTTTTATAATCGGTGATAAAAAAAATTTGGCTCCTACAAAATATTTGAAAATTTAATAAAAGATTCAACAGAAGTAGTTCTTAATGTCATTCAAAAATTATTTAAATCCATAGGCACAATTTTTTTTTATAAGCGTTTGAACAGCGAATATTGACATAAAATTACATGTAAAATATAATATAATGTATAATATTCTAGACTGACAAATGATATTGGTTTTTTTTAAACGCTCTAACTCAAAAACCAAAAATCGCAACAACTTGAAATATTCACAAAATCTTTATATTGACGTTCTCTATACATGGTTAAGTTTTCAAAGTATTTTGACATATTTTGACTTATTTATAGACAATTTAAATTTTCGATTTTTCTAAATTTTTCGTTTCAAAATAAAATATTCTTATTACAATATTTATAAATAACATTGTATTATATTCTAGACAAACATATCATCTCCGTTCAGAATTGTTTTTCGTATACAATGATACTTATCATTGAATTTAAATTTAACAAATCCATTATAATGACCTATCCTATGAAGAGTCGCACTTCACCCCCAAGTGTACAGCAGAGCGAGGCCCATCCGGTTCTTTTTTTAATTAAAATTTCACTAAAATATGCTTAAATTGCTTTAAATTTATTACTTCAGTTATGCATTTATTATTCATGTTTTTATTTACATAATAGCCAAATCAATGGACTTTTTACTATATTTTTATATAACATTATGTACATGGTTAAAGGCAAGTATAATTCAGAGACTGTTACTTTATAAAGATTCCAATAAAACTAAATATTTAAATTATGAAATAAAAAATGAATGTTATATGTCAATTAATTATTATAGGACCATAAACAAATTGTATTCTTTATTTTATATATGTAATTATGGTGAAGGGAACCAAAAAAATTTAAAATAGCCCCCCTTGATGTTTTATTAAAACCGCCACTGCAATCAACGTTTATAAATTAACCATACGCACAGTTTTGTTCAAACATTTTACACTAACGAATAACCGATTGTGTGTGGCTACCTTAAAAATACCGATAACGAAAAACACCAAACAACCGGTTGCCTCTGCATTTCCGTACTCGCCTCTTACTACATTCGTTATCGTTCAAAATTTTGTTACCTATTGTCATTTCCTTTTCACTTGGCGACAAAACAGTCACTAATTCGAGAATCATTATTCAGCAATCATTAAACAACAACGGCAGCCGGTAGCAACTTAGATAAAAATAAAATATCTAGATATAGATACAATATCTAAATTTAAATATATCTAGATATAGATAGATAATACTAAATACTAACTAAATACTAATTAATACTAAAATGATTAAAATATTTTAAAGTACAAAATCCTTTTCCTTTTATTTTTCGAAAAGATATTTATCACTTAAAAAAAAATATAAATTTGTATAAATTTGATTGTGATTGAAGATTGAACGATTATTTTGTTCTATTGATACGTCTTATGAACGATAACGATAACTGATTTAAATAATAAATTAAAATACAACTTAATATTATGAAAAAAAACATATTTTCGAATTATTTTATAGTTAATTAGAGTAGTAAAATTCGATTTTAAAAGAAAAACCCTAAATTCTGAATGTCATCAAAGTTTACCATGTTTAAATAAATAATAAAAATAATGTTATCTAATAAATAGAAATAAAGTTAATATTGCATCAAATGTAGTTTAATATTTAATTGTTAACTTATATTAATCAATTTTATTGAAATAAAATATATATTATGAACTTATTAATAATATTTTACATTAGCCATAACACGATGGCTAAAGTTACTTTAGCCGGTTAATGTATACTTAATCCATTTCCTAATAGTTTTTATTTACGGCTAAATTCCGAAATTGGATAATATGTACATTATCCGGATAATGTGCACATTAGCTTAATTCGGACTTAAGCCGTAACATATGTACGAATTCAAATCTAAAAGTTTTAAGTGCAATTTTATGCAATTTTTGGAATTTTTGCAATTTTATTGCAATTTTTTAGAATTTAATCATTTATACAACTGTTTTAACTGTAGTCAAAACTCGACAATCGTATAGATAAGATTATACTTTAATATCTCCAGCCATAAAATTTAATTAGTTGTATAGTATTAAATGGTTATAATGATGTCTTATCTTTATTTCGATAATATTAAGTTCGTTGATACAATACAAAAAAAATTTGTGAAATGTGACTGACTGTTATAATTTGTTCTTCAGTCACTTCGTGAATTTTGAGCAATCGTTTTCTGTTATTGTTCTATAAATATGCCGAAAATTAAGCCCACTATTTCCACTGTCTTAAAAAAATACATATGGGAATTCGGTGAGAATGTATTTTCATGTGATGAATACAAATTCTTAGTGCAACTTTTAAAATTTCAAGCGCAATTTTCTGTATTTTTTAGTGCAATACTGCAATCAATTTTACTAGTTTATTACTACTACAACATCCGAGCCCTATACATAATAAATCGTCAATATTCATAATTAATAATAAATGCTATGTAAGATTATTTTAGAACCAAATTTTGCAAATAGGTAATACAAATTAAATTTCTTATTTAGTTATTTATTTTATATTGTATATAAAAATATTATAGAATAGTTATTACTGTCGGACTTAGTGAATTATCAAGATAGTTTATCTAGATGAAATTTAGATGTCAATTTTATTTTTTAGCTAGATATGATAAATATATTAGGTTTTTATCTTGATAACATATCTAGATAAATTTAATTATGGTACAACACTGATTACCAAAATTAGTGCAATATTTACCTGGGCCCAACGAGTTTAAAAATATTACTATTTGACTTGCTCGCTTTATAGCTATAAAATATCACAGCGCTGACGTTAAAAAATTAATAAGTAAAAGAACTATTCTTAAATCAATAAATTGTCAAAGTCTTTCATTTTAACATAACTGCTCTTTAAAATAGGGACCCAAGACCAGCAATACAAATATAGGTAGTCAAATTAAAATGAACGCCATATCAAAGACACACGTAAAGCCATAGAATAAAAATGGTTTAATGGGATTTTTATGGATGCAACAAAAATAAAATCTAAAGATGAAGAAAATTAAAGTGAAAAAAAGTTAATAAAAGAACGTTCAAATATCATGTGTTTTATACATTTAAATACAACGAAAAAAGTAAAAAAGACATTAATTAAAATAAGATGTTAATTGTTTTATTTCTTCTTAATAGATTAATTTTTAAATTATTTCACCTAAAAACTGAAAATTTTATTATTTATAACTATTACTTGATATTATATTTTGAAATCATAGTTCTATTTTGATTTACTTATTTCAACAAAATATGTCATTAAGTCTTGATTATTATTATTATTATCCATCCACTTTTATACTATGTATTAATTATAAACCTTTAGTGCTAATATTTTGCAATAAACGTATAACAATTTATACTTTTAACTAAATAGGATTTTAATTTTGACCAGTACCTACCATGTATTCTCCGTTATCTCCGTATCAAATCACAAAATACAATAATTTATTTAGGTTTATATAAATTTGAAATTAATCATTTTTATAAGTGGTTGTTGTTTTTATGATTATTTTCAAGTTGTTCTTGATAACATTGATGAATTTGCTTACGTAAAACAATTTGTGGCTTTACCAGTATGTTACTGTCAGAATAACAAATTAATGTCGTTAATAGCTTTTTTTATTCAAAAAGTTATCTAATTTAACAAAATTAATAACCAATATACTTAACTGTATACGTTATCCACCTTTTCCAAACTTATATTAATGGTAACTTTAAAAAACTAATTGCTGAATTTTCAATTGTGATAATTTAACATTTTCATACAAATTTATTTCATTAATAGGCTGTTTTTCAATTTTATAGAAATTCAAAATTCAAAAACTATTTTTCTAAATAGATTAGGGATGAAAATACAAAATTTATGTTAGTACGGTTTTCGTATGTCTTACTTATATAAAATTAAATTAAAGTAAAACAATAGAAAAAATATTATTAGCTACTAAAATATTTCCATCAAGAAAACATGCATAAAATACATGTAAGTATATAGTATTATTTTATACGCGTATTTTCCGTTTAAAAACTTTTTAAAAATATTTTAGGTACTTAGGCGTGTGCAGCATTTATTTTTCAGAACAGCATAAGTTCTGCGTAACTGACTTTTAGCACGTTTCGTTTAAAAGGTTAATTAGCTGCAACATATTTTATAAGTCCACTTATTTCCATATAATTTTTTTCTTTTTTTTTACTCAATAAACAATTATTTTATGTGTATTGATATATTTTTTACCTAAATTAGGTAAATCCATCGAGATTAAATAATGTTAATTATTAACAAATTCTAAGTGTAAATAAAAAATAAAAATAAAACCATTGAAAATTGTTGATACTCGTATATCTGCGCCTCCAACTACAAAAATGTTTCTACTCTTATATAAGTTATGTGCCAATACATACAGAACATTTATGTACACTGGCGTATAGCTAACAACTCGAAAGTATACTATGTACTCATTATATATAGGTGTATATAACTTATCTAAATTAATATATTAATATTACATAAAATTAAGTATGTGTATGTAAAAGAAACGTAATACTTTGTACAAACACAATCGTATAAGACAAGCATACTTTTGTTATCGAATAATAATATGTAATTTATAAAATTATAATATACCTAAAAAATAAATTAAATATACTTATATAATATTTTTTATGTATGAATAAAGTTTAAAGAAATATTTATAGCATAATAAATCATCTTCAATAGCCCCTCGAAAGAACACAATTGCATGCCTACATAATATAATATTTATTTATGCATATGACAGTTTATTTTTGAAAGGTTTAAATGTTGTGCTATGGTTTATACGAAGAGCGCGTGGGTCAGAGTAGCCCTGAGAAGGGCTATTTTTGCCGAGTATGCTAGAAGGTCTTGGGACGTCTATCAGCCGATTTCATGCTGTTTGGTTTCGTAGGACCACGAGAAAGTACTACACCCCTACCCCCAATAATATAATATAAACTTTAGGTTCTAATATATACACGAGTATAATTGAATAATTGAAATTAATTTAAGTACCTAGTTATACTTATCTATAAATCTGTTAAGCTAGGTATATGCCAAGGACATTGTACAGTGATTGGTTCTTGATTTTAACTTTGTTAACTTACCACTTAATACATATCTACTACAAATACTATTGCAAATTATAATAATAATAATATAAGTTTATAGCATTATCCTGGTTGTGAGGATTGATTATATATTTAATATAAAAAAAGAACCGGATGGGCCTCGCTCTGCTGTACAGTTGAGGGTGGAGTGCCACTCGTTTATAGGATAGGTCATTATTACAATGGATTTGTTAAATTTGAATGCAATGATAGATATCATTGTATACGAATATCGATTCTGAACGGAGTTAATATGTTTGTCTAGGATATAATACATTGTTATTTATAAATATTGCAAAAAGTATATTTTATTTTGAAACGATAAATATATTTTTCAATTAGGATGGGTTGGCAGTTGCATACAGCGACATAGTTTGTCAGTCTAGAATATTATACATTATATTATATTTTACATGTAATTTTATGTCAATATTAGCTGTTCAAACGCTTATAAAAAAAAATTGTGATTATAGATTTTAATAATTTTTAAATGACAATAAGAACTACTTCTGTGGATTCTTCTATTCAATTTTCAAGTATTTATCACCAATTATAAAAATAAAATGTAAAAAAATAAAATATTTTAAATGCCTATAAGTGGCTTAAAAATCAATATAATATTTTGAAAAAAATATGACATAAAGAAAATGCCAATCTTAACAGCTGGTAAAAATTTCAAAAATCTGCGACTTATACTTTTTGAATTATAACAAATATTTAAAATCGTTTGAGAATAAATGGCTATTTTATGCAATTTCGTAAATATTTAAATTTCAAACAATCATACAATTTTTTCCTCTAAGTCCGGTAGAAATTTTTTTAAAGATTTTTTTAGAGTAGCTTATATATAACCTAGTGTGAAAATTTTGAACCTTAAGTATCAACAGAAAAAATTTTATGAATTTTTATCTACAAAATAACTTGCAAATTTTCGCAATTTTTTCATATTTCGTATAAATTGGAACTTTGAGCACTTATAAAATAAAATTGTGACTAACAATTTTGGATTTTTTTTATATCAGTTAAAGAACAACTGGCCGGCCAAAAAAATTTAATGTTATTTTAAAAAAAAAAAAATTAAAAAATTTGAAAATTTCAATTGTCTATAAATAGCTCAATAAAAGTCAAAATACTTTAACGGTGTATAGAGAACACTAATCTAAACATTTGGTGAAAATTTCAAGTATTTACATCGATAAGTTTTTGAGTTATAGCAAAATAAAAAATTTGATTTTATCGAAAACTCCCGTTTTTCCTTATTTTTTAGGGTTTTTCCCGTCGCATTTAAAAAATATTGAAATTTTTTTACTTTTGACCCCCTTAAGTACCAACTAGATTCACTTTCCTTTCAGAAAAGTTGCTACATAAGCAAATCGAAGCATTTTTACTGCCAAAAAAGGTGTCATCAGACACAAAAAAAAAAAAATAAAAAAAAAACACACATAGACGAATTTGATTTTATAAATTATATTATTTTAATACAAACATATTTATTATTAATTATACTCATACTCGTACGTTAAAAGCTTATTATTTAACCTCATGTACCACCTGATATGTACTTGAGTAGATTGTAGGTACCAACCCAATACCAAAAATTATCCATTGTATATTTATGGATGAATGGCTTTAAATTCTAAATATTGATATGTATACCTATGTTAATGAGATTTATGTTATTACTTTATTATTAATTCCAGCGGAGCGAGAGCATTTTTTTGAAGTTGGAAAATTTATGAATCAAGCCCCCCCCCCATGATTTGTCTCTCGGGACGGCCCTGACTACAAGTACACCGTTTATCCGAGTTATTTTAGTCTACTTAACTATATTTTAAATATTAAATGTAATAATATATATTATATTAAAAAACTATAATGTTAATAATATTTTATTAATGTTGTAATAGAGTTTTAGTCTAATTTAAATATGTCAAAAACGATGTATTTGAGTGATTTAGAGAAAATAGAAAGATTTGTAGTTTTTTCATTTTACGTACCATAATGTTTATTAACTAATAAAGTTATCATACAAAATAAGTTTATTCTTAGCCTACTAAAAAAACGATTAAGTCTACTTTTCTAAATTTGTATTTTGAGTGTAGGTAATTTAATTAAATCTTGATGAAATTCATGCGAATCTAGCCAATAAATACTTTATCATTTTGATTCAAGTTATTTTGCTAACCATTAATAGTAAAATAAAAACAATAAGCCAAATATATAATAAACATTTTATAATTTAAGTGACAACTGTTAATTATATTGAAAATAAAGCCAAACTTGACCTTGAAAATATGTAGTCATAATAATAATGTTCATCTGCGACGAATCAATGTATCATTCATTTTCATGTGAACTGACAAACATAAAACATACAATTTATACTTAACAAAATATTAATATTTTTAATTTAATTCGTAGCAAGACTTACTAGCCTGCAGAACCAGTTTATACAAGCGTTAGGACAATGACATTTTTTTAAATGCCTTTATTATTTTACAAATTTTTTTACTTTTGACCCCCAAAGTACCAACTAGATTCACTTTCCTTTCAAAAAAGTTGCTACATAAGCAAATCGAAGCATTTTTACTGCCAAAAAAGATGTCGTCAGACACAAAAAAAAAATAAAAATAAAAAAATTTAATAAAAATTAAAATAATAAAAAAAAAAATAATAAAATAAAAAAAAAACACATATCATTGTAAAACCAATAGATTCCATCACTCTGTTCAGAATCTAAAATTATTACTCTTAAAGTATTTATTTATTTTTTTGTACCAGTTTAAGAATTTTTGTAATTTAGTATCTCTTTTGGGTGTTGTAATGGACTAGGGTGGTTTGTAATTTTATTATTTATTCATACAAATATTTACAAACTTTATCATCTAGTTCTGGCCTTATGTTGAATTTTAAATAATATAAATTCTAATAACTTATCTGCATATTAGTAATTGATATTGAATAAATACTAGATAGATAGATTAATTTAATTTATTTGTTCATAAATGTTTATTACATTTAATCAAATGTTCATTTAAAAAGATAAAATCTGTTAAAAGAAAGGTTAAATGAGTCGAGTAAGATACAGAAACTACAAATGACTAAATTCTGGGCAATGGAGGTCGAGTTGATCAGTCGAGTTGATCATCTATATCATAATATAATTTATTTGACTATACTAATGTATACACCAAATAAGTTCGTAATCAGATTGGTATAACAGGCTTTAAAAAAAATCATATTAGACCTTTGGACTTTGACATAGGTAATTAATTTAATAATAATAGTTAAGATTACTATCGTAATATGTATATAATACTAAAAAAAATTAGTACCTATCCAGTTTTTGTTTCAAACCCCTATGATTTATAATTTTAGACAACAAAATAATTGATATCATTTAATCGAAATTCGAATAAATATTAAGACACTTCTAAGAATTTCATTAAAATTGAATATTTTAATTTTTAAAAAATGAATATTTAATATTTTTTTGTATAAGAACGAATAATATACAGTATGATCACGATAAATGGAAACACTCAATAACTATGCGCAGGTGTCATACATTTCAATTCTAATTTTTTTGCTAACTAATAAACATTATTATACAAATTTTCAAATAATTAGACTATTTTTGTGACAGTAAATATTGCGCATGAGCACAATAACTTTTTTTTTTAAATTACATGACCTATTTTTAACCATAAATTATTTATTTTTTTGTATTTTTTAATGAATTTTAGTAGTTTAATTTCTTTTCTAAGTTGAAAAATGGCCGAGATATAGCAATTTGATTTTATGTTATTTGCACAGGTATAACAGATTACAGAATACGTAGTTAATAATAATTAATACATAAAAAATAAAAATAAAAATAACTAATCAAATTTATAAAATATCTGTTTACCTATTGTGCTTATCAGTATTAGACTTATCTCAATTGTATCTAATTATAGGTATCTAATTGTATTGCAGTTATAATATATAAATAATACCATATGGGCATAGGTAACAATTATAATTCAACAATTTTTCACAGTCTATATTATTCTGCTGCAAGTGCCAGTAACTAATAAAAAATACAAAAATTGATATTTTATGATTTTAAACCAGATTTAATACTTATTTATTAGTTATTATGGATAATTCAGAAAAAGTTGACATGCTTTTTACATATTGGGAATGCCAAAAAAATAGACGTCTTGCCAAAGAAACCTATGCTCTTCGTTATCCGAGTAATTATGATTTAATAATACATTTAATTTTTTCTGCTTCATTTCTTATCAATCTAATGTTCTTTTTTAACTTTTATGAATAAAAAGAAATCAATTTTTGTATTTTTATTTTTATTATTATGTATTTATTATTATTAACTACTTATTAATATGTTATATGTAATATGTTATACCCGTGTAAATAACATCAAATCAAATTGCTAAAACTCAGGAATTTTTCAACTTAGAAAAGAAAATCAACCATTAAAATTCATTAAAAAATACAAAAAAAATAATGTGTGGTCAAAAATAAGTCATGCCATTTATAAAAAAAAAAAAATTGTTGTGCGCAATCGCAAAATTTACTGTCACAGAAATAGTCTTATTATTAAAAAATGTGTATAATAATGTTTATTAGTTAGCTAAAAATCCAGAATTGAAATATATAAAGGCTGTACATAGTTATCGAGTGTTTCCACTTATTGTGATCATACTGTATAACTTTATAAGGAACTTTAAGGTGAATTTTTAGTTTTTTTTTATCAAAACAATATTATTTTATCGACATTTGAAGTATCTATCTATAAATAACACAGAATTGGTTGTAATACATATTTTCATCCTTGGATTTCTACTTGTGTAAAGATACTGCGTGTTTAATATAATTGTGTTCTTCTTTTATTTCATGTATCCCAAAGTCATACAATTCCACAAAAATGTTCAAATATTTTTTCCGCGAGCATAATACATATACATATAAAATATTAAATATACGATACTATAAATAAGAAACCGTACACTATTACTAAAACATGCAAACATTTTAGACAAAATAAACACGAAGGCTATGTGTAATATTGTGGGCGGATGAAACAAGAGGAACAATAGTGATAGGTACCCTTCCCTCTTAGCTAAACTTTGAAAAATTAGATTATATATAAGCATAAGTGAGGAATGTATATATAGATTATAGATTAACATTATGGATTTTCTTTTAGTCTGCACGTTGCACGGACTTATAGAAATAAAATATAGGTTAATTTATATATTTATGTAATAAGTTTGTATAACTCCACAGGTAAAGTATATATTAAATATCGATTATTCCAGTTATATATTTTATGGTCATTTACAGAAAGCTATCTATCGAAAACCCATAATTGAAATGTCTTACCAAAGAGACATCTAAAAACTTTGATGCCCGCAGAAAAAGAGAATAATTTTTCACATTTTTTGTAAACTATTTATTTCATTAAAAGTCAATTATTCTATTACTGAAAATTAATTATTAATCGTATAGCAGAAATGTATAATCCGATGCTAATGGCTCTAATGTATAGCAGATAATAAAATGTTTCTTAGTTATGAATCGATTTTACTAAATCAATATTCAAAATATATAAAAAATACATAAACAGTAAGCAAAATTTAATATTTGCCAAAAAAAAGTAACTGAAAGAATTTTAGTTATTCTTCATTTCTTTAGACTAAAAAAAATCTAATTTAAAATTGAAATATTGCGTTAACTTGCGCTCAGGGGCAGACTGAACTATTGGCTTACTATCCTGTAGGACAATAAACCCTTGTGATAAGGGGACACTTAATCAATTCGTGCCAAGAGGCTATGAATAAAGAATTACACTTCTAATATTATTAATATTCTTAAATATAGATTAGGATTATTTATAAATTTACTATAAAAGACTAATTATAATGAACATTATAAATCGATACTGGTTTAAATAAAATTTTGGAAATTTTTTTTTATATTATATCATACTTATGAATATTAAGATACAGATAAATAAGTGTACATAATTGTATATAAATGGATTCACTTTTGATATTACATAAGAAATAATATGAAAATAAAAGTAATTATTTCTCTAAATATATCAAAAAGGGGCTTTCTACAATTCTAGAACAGTAAGTTCTTATTGGTTAAGTTTTGTAGCCGCTGTTTAGCAATTTCAAGGCACATCACATACGATCATTTCGTATCATCTAACTGTATCAATGTAATATACCTTTTTCGAACTAAATCGAACTTATTAACCAATGTAATCTTATACTTGGTGTTATATAAATGTGCAAAGTTACATAGTTACTTTTACTAATTAATCTAACATACTCTCAATTATTCTATGTATACATACTCAGAATGCTCCTAACTCTAAGGCTGCGTGTACATTGGTGAGCGGCGAGCGTCGAGCGTCGAGCGGCGAGCGGCTATGTGTGTACATTGAGGAGCGTTATTTTTCAGCGGCATGCTGTTTTTCATTCAACGACAAATAGACATTTGTCAAATTTTTACAGTTGTAGTTCATCTGTTCTGTGAGAATATCGTTCATCACAGTGGAACGTCTCTCTTTAATCTTAGACAATCCGTTTTTACGAAGTAAAATGTTTAAATAAAAGAGTCGGCGTTTACCGCATCTCGGCATTTTCCGAGTGATTTTCCTATATCTTCCCTCATTTTCTTTTTCCGTTCTACATTTTATATTGGGGATGTGTATCATTCCACAGGGAAGGTTATGTTTGGACCTCAGAAATAATAATGTTTTTACTTTGAACAGTGAACCTATACTGATAATAATCTGACAAGTGAACAAGTCAATAACAGAAATCCATTGAACACATATTATTATTTGGGAAACTGAGTACAATTCTTTAAATAGCAAATTAAACGTTTTGATGTTCATCCCTAGGACAGAAATTAAATAATCGAGACTATTTTTACATTGGATATAAAATATTATAAATATAATAAATATTTCGCATGAGCGGCGAGCGGCAAAATTCACCCATGTTTGATTCGTGACGCGCTGCGCCGCTGCCGCTCACCGCTAGTAATCAATGTACACACTCTGATTTAAATTATATGGGTTTAAATTTTTTTTCCGACGCGCCGCTCGACGCTCGCCGCTCGCCGCTCACCAATGTACACGAGGCCTAATATATTGAATATGAATATATTTATATTCATCCAGAAGATAGCTTGAGTCTGAAACCCTCCAAAGGTTATTTGAAACTTATTCTAATTATAATAATTACATTAATTAAAACGCAAAAATATTTATAAATGTAGACATAATTAATTTTTAATTTTAATTTTTATAAGTAGTATAAATATGTTCAACTAATCACAATCAGTTGTTATGAGATCTATAAATAAATTAAGATTCCATGATTAAATAGTTACCCATTAGTGACACTTAGCAGGCTTAAATAATTGAAAAGTAAATGCATGCATGTATTTTTAATGTTTAATAATTGTAAATAAAATATTATTTAGAATATTTGAAAATGTTTTACTCTGAAAATAACTTGAACATCTAATGTCAAATGATCTCAAAGTTCTATAATTTATACTTTAAAAATTATTCACAAGCTAACAAACTGAATTCGACTGAGAATAGAAAATATATGTTTTTCATTATAAGTTAGATTAAGTTTATGCACAAAATTTATCAGGTAGGTAAAGTATTCAAAACTTAAAAAAAAAACATATCTTAAACAGTAAAGACAATAAAATATATCTCAAGACTTACTTATGTATAATCTACAAATTAAATCCTACAACGTTTTAATTTTGAGGAAATTAATCACGGAATGAAAGGTGATATGGTAATTAATTTTACAAGCTATACAATAATAAAATTTGAAATGCAGTTATACATTTACGTATAGGTTATAGCATCCCTCTCCTTCCAAAGTATTTTCACTTCCCAATAAGTGACTGGTAGACTCTAGTAGTACTACGAATGGTGTGGAAAGCATATTTCAAATTGTAATCAAATTATTTAAACAATGACCCACCCACTTCCACTTTAAAATAATATGTATGTAAATATACATATACATATAAACAGTGTCATGTTTTCGAAAGGGTGAAGTTCCCAGATCTCGCTCCCCTCCCACAAGAAGAAAAAAAGGTTCAAAAGTCATATATGACTTGCTACAAAGGTACAGAGAAAGAGAATATAAATTTATATAATGTGGTTGTAAATAACTCATCATTTATATTTCTAATATAATAATATAATTATTAATTCATACTTTATAGGTTTTTTTTATATATTTTTTTTTATATAATATTATAAAATCATTAATTTTTAAAATAATTTAAAACTCCCCACATAAAAAATTTAAAAATATATCACTGCATATTCGTACATAAACATATTGTATACATATAACTATTCTATTGTATTATAGGATTTTCCTTAATTCCTTTCAACTACCTGTCACCATTTGCATATACATATTATATTATTTTACATTGAAATTAATTTATTTTGATAAAATATATTTATAAATACACGAGCGATACACGAGAGTACCAACCCCTTCAAAGATTTTTAGGATTAAGCAATTGCATAAGGCAAATGTCATTCACCGCACCACTAAGTACTATATACTTAGTTAACTAAAGAGTAATTACTCTAATAGTTCACTAGTCCCCTGTTTTTATTCATTTATTTTTCAGTTGATTATTCTTGATTTTTTAACATAATTTTAATTTTAATTTTATATTATCATTAACTTGAATGTTTCGTACAAACACAAATCTACCACTCAAAATTTTACAAATATAATAGTACTAACAGGCTAAGCTTTTATTTATTTATTTGTATGTATAAACTATTAGTTTATTTATTAAATTAAATTTTATTTATTTATACATTTTATTTTAAGTTTAAACTTTTAATAATTAATTAAAAATATGAAAATAATTTTTTGGCTCTAAAAGTTCATTGGATCTAAAATACTAAAAATTTAATAAGTTGTCCCCAGAATCCTAGAAGTGTATAATTACTAACTAAAAATCTTAAATTAATTTAAATATAATTATTGACATAATTTTTTTCAAAATATTGTTTAAATTAGTAAAAATATACTTATGGTTAAAAGTAGTGCTCTTGATACCCTGGTACCCGGGTAACCGGGTTTTACGGGTATTACCCGATTTACAAAATTTTGGGTACCCGTTATGATTTGTATACTCATTACTAGAGCTGGGATTTGTGTGTAAATACATATTTTTTTTAAAACATGATAAATTAATTAACTATTGTAAATGATAAATTCGTTTCACATGATTTACAATAAATTAAGAAACATTTAATTTTACATATTTTTACATATTCCGTAAATTTTGACGACAATTCCAATATGTATTTATATTCGATAATAGTAAAAGTTTATATAAAAATATGAAAGTATTAACTTGACTTTAGTTTATCTTATCTGTTTCTGTTCGATAACCATAGCTTAATGATCTTAAGGATCACTTGATACTAGGGAGACATTTTATTAATGTATTAAATGTGATTTAATAACAAAAAACATAAGTATAATTAAAATTTAAAACTTAAAATATTATTGCTAAAAGAAAAAATTCTCGAATAAATAAAAGTCAGTAATTGATTTAAGTTATTATAAAATAATATTCACGTCACTGAAAATCACGAGTAACATTGAACATAGACTACTTATATACAACAGTGGTAGGTACTGGCGAGATGTGTCCCCAAAACAATATCATAACATGTAAATATTATTATTTTAATGACTCAAAACATCCACCGATGAAAAATAATACCCTCACTTAAATTTCCATTTTAAGACGATTTTTAGTTATACTATCATCATACATTTCACCTATATGAGTTACTCCTCTACATCCTTGAACATTGACCTATGAACCTATGCAAAGTATTACTCAATGCAATCATTCATTTTTGAAATACTCGATCCCATGTACTCGTAGATTCAGTTATTTTAGTCAGAATACTATAAGATTTATTTTTAATTTCTACTTGATCATTAGCTCTAAATTTTGTTATCTTTAGAAACTTAAAAATTGGAATATTCCTATTGTTAAATATCGTCAAATATGTTTTAGTTATAAATTAAACCCTGTTCGAAATATACGTTCTATGATCGTTCGATTGTTGTCAGATGAAAATCCGAGCCTAACTCGTAAAGTCCAACTCGAATTTTAACTCAAAATTATTTTCACATAATTTGTAAATCGACCAATATTGAACAATAATATAGGTATAAAATTATTTTTCTAAGTACATTAGATCTTAAGTCTACAAAGCCATATTAAAGATCAATTTAGCTGGAAATTTATTATTTTGAGTGCAGCCAGTACTTTTTGAGCTAGTACTTTCTATGCGATCTGAAAAATCAATGGCATAGTTACTGCAAGGGCAACAGAGGCAGTTGCCTCGAGACACAAAATTCTTTGGAGGTATACATCGTTCAATTTACCCACGAATCCTTCGTTCGTCGACGAACAATTTATTCGTCGACCAATCATTGACCGTTCATTTGGACTAATCGTTCACCGTTCATTTGGACTAATCATTCACCGTTCACTTGAACTAATTGTTCACCGCTCATTGGCAAATCGTAAATAATAAAATAATAATGCATTCAGCTAGGCGTAATTTAATATATTATTGTATTAATATTATATAAATATAATGCAATGTTCAATAATATTCTTACCTTTATAACAAATTTATCCATAGTTTAATTGTATTCTGTGATGATAATAATAATACTATGTTAGTGATTGTCGATGACATAATTTCCATTAATATTTTTGAAATGCCTGAATGCTAATGTTGGTCGTCGGCGCCGATTTTTCCATTTTCATATCGTTCGTTCGTTGTTATCATTCTTAGCGAACAAGAACGAACAAGATTATTTACCATTTTGTCGCTGTCGATAAAATGAACGAAAATGAACGGTGAACGATTTAAAAGTGAACTAGTGAACTAGTTCTTATCATTCACTTGAGTGAATAGATCAAATGAACGAGGTCGTTCGCGAACGACTCATCTCTAATTCTCAGTCAGAGACATTTTAAGCGTAAATACGATGTATTTAATATATAAATATAATATATATAAAAATATATATAAATATAATATACGCTTAAAATTATAATATATATATATATATATATATATATATATATATATATTATAATATTACATATAATTTACATAATTATAATAATTTACGCTTAAAATGTCTCTGACTGAGAGTTAGAGATGAGTCGTTCGCGAACGACCTCGTTCATTTGATCTATTCACTCAAGTGAACGATTAGAACTAGTTCACTAGTTCACTTTTAAATCGTTCACCGTTCATTTAAATTTATTTAAATATATTTAAATATTATTTAATATATTTATTTATACATTTAATACAACGTATTATTACGTATTTAATTATTGTTAAATGTTAAGAATTTTTTTTCTGTACATCAGTTAATTTTTTTTAAATAAAATATGGACCTTTAGTCGAAAAGTGGTTCAATTAATAATACGCCTGTTACAGAGTCGTATTGTTCTAAAAAAAAAGGAAGCATAACCGATGAAAACGGAGTTCATAATAATAGTCCTACTACTCAAGGCACGATAGTGTAATACTGCCATGTACGAGAACGTCTTTATCGAGAATGTCAAAAAAACACAAATACGACGAAAGTTATTTGGAGATGGGGTTCATAGAAACAAGCGATATGGTCAGCCACAGTGCATAATTTGTTCAAAAGTATTTCCTAACAGCTCAATGTATCCCGGAAAATTACGTCGTCATTATAAAAAAGTCCACTCTGATTTCATGAAGGAAAATCACTTGATTTTTTCAAATAAAGGCGTTCTGAACTATTGGCTGTTTAAAAAAAAAAATCATAACGCACATTCAAACCGATAATGAAAACGCATTGAAAATTTCTTACATGGTGAGTTACCGTAAAGCCCAAAAAGGCGAAGCGCATGCGAAGACCCTTATAAAACCATGTGTTATTTATATACCAACTTGTATGCTTGATGACAAATCTGACAAACATTTGTCCATATATTCCGTTGTCAAATAATACTCTGGCACGATGAATTGACGATTTAGCTACCAACATAGCAGAAACACTTATTATCTCTTGTTATTGTCTCTCGTATTAAATACAGCAAATTCTCATTACAAATGGACGAATCAACTTATATTGCTGGTCTTGCTGTATTATTGGTGTTCGTTTGTTACGTAAACATAAACTCTTTTGAGAAAGACCTTTTATTTTGTAGACCACTACTATCAAACGCAACAGGAGTTCAAATTTTCGGTTTATTGGATGATTTTTTTACAGAAAATGAGTTTCCATGGACAAATTGTATAGGTGTTTGTATTAATGGAGCTAGGGCCATGGCAGGTGCAACAGCTGGAGCAGTCCCTAAAATAAAAGAAAATCAAAAGAAACTAGGTACTAGTAGTAGTCATTGCATACTTCACATGCTCTAGCAATGAAAAAAATACCTTGTTGTCTAAAAAATGTAATGGATTAGCCATTAAAATAGTCAACTTCATCTATATAGTCAAACCTTCTGTGGTTGGTTAAATGGATAACCGAGGTCACGTAGAGCTTAAATTTGTTGGAAGTTTTACTTACAAACTGTACGATTCAGTGGCACTTAAACCTCTATTGAGATCGAGCCTTGGTCCTACATTTTTTGAAAATGTAGGATGTGGCCGCTTCATATTAGGTTGAAGTTTAGCCGCCAAACTGTATGAAAGTTTCATACCGAAATTAAAACCAAACATCAATATTTTTTAGAAAAAAACTTCTATACCCTTCCCTACAAATGGAACGCCATTCATTAGAACCGATACTTAGATGTTGTGATCTTTTTAAATATTTTTCGCCCGACTAAATACTTAGGACTTCGACGTCTTTATAAGGTTTATTTTGTCAATTCTTATGTGTACGTATTTAAAACGATTTTCATTACGACGGTTTGTTTCGAATCAAAATGTAAACAGGAGTGTTCCCATAGGGTAGACTATATACTTGTACACTTTCAAAATATTTTGACAAAATTATGGGTAATCCGCGTATACTTTCAAATCATATATATATACCTATAAAGGGGAAAAAATTTGATTATTCAGAAAATACTTCAAAGTAATTTTGGTTTATTTTTTAAATAATATTTTTCCTATATTTACGTCAGTTATTTATGACTACAAATAAATTAATAATAATAAATTATATAACTAATAGCCAAAATATAAAATTATAGTTATAACCTGTAGATTCTCAGATAACGAGAAACGAACTATTGCGTTCAGTGCTCGAAGTGCGCCCGAAAACGATTAAGGTCTGTTTACACATAACCGTTCTGTGTCCGTTCCGTATCTGTGCCGTCTGTTCAATATCAGTGGCACTGATTCAGTGCTTTGGATTCACACAGTACCGTTCCGTGTCCGTTGTCCATGCCTGTTCAGTGTCGTTAGAACCTACCGACGAGTAAAGGTACGGTTTCTTAGGCGCGACCGGTCGCCGCGACAGTCGCCGTCTGACTGTAATTCCTATTAACTGGTTTCCTACGCGCGACTGAACTTTATCGTGGCGACCGGCGACACTACTGGTTCGAGAGCAGTGCATTGCGACTGTCGCGCGTGACCGTCGATTTATTTCAATCACAAAACAATTCTTGGGCAGTGAATTTCGATTGTCACGTGCATCAATATGGTTAAATTGAATTTTTCGGGGGAAAAAGAAGAACAACTGATCGAAATGGTTCGCAAAAATGTTGAATTTTTTGATCTGTCTCACAATAAATATAAAGATGCAGAACATAGAGATTATATTTGGTTGGATATTGCTAACACCGTAATAATTGTATTCATGATCATACTAAGTATAAAATTTAACTCGGAAACACTAGCCCTCACTGCACGAAAATCACAATGATACTGAATACAGATACAGAGTTTGACGGTTTTTTTCACGTCACCGGAGACGGGTCGCAGCGACCAATCGCGCCTAGGAAACCAGCACGTACCAGCGACAGGTCTCCCGACTAGTCGCGTCTAGGAAACCGTACCTTAAATCCGTATCAGTGAAATTCCCCAAAACATTATCTCCGACAAATCTAAAATTACGGACACG
This sequence comes from Sipha maydis, assembly GCA_034509805.1. Classification (NCBI taxonomy): domain Eukaryota; kingdom Metazoa; phylum Arthropoda; class Insecta; order Hemiptera; family Aphididae; genus Sipha; species Sipha maydis. Next base: position 21,550 of record JASXSY010002517.1, on the reverse strand, counting down.
GAACGGACATGTGTAAACATGTCCAATGGTTCATAACAAGTAAACAAATTTAAAATGCCGGACACAAAACGGACGGCACGGATACGGAACGGACACGGAACGGTTATGTGTATATAGATCTTTAATTGGTATATTCGTTACCGCCGACTCGAAGGCCGTTTTCATACACACCGATAAAATCGGAACCAGAGCCGGCGCCGGTGCTGGTATCGGTTGTTCACTTTTTTCACATATACCGGTAAAACCTAAACCGGTGCCGGTTTCATTTTATATACGAGGAAACCATGTTAAACAGTTTTTGTACTCACTTGAGTGAAGTCGTGTTTAAGTTATTTTCTTGGTTGTTCTTAACAATGTGTGTTACTCTTAACAAACGCCATCTGTTTGGGTTATTGTACCTTCGAAAAAAGTACTGAAAAGACAAAATTAAAAGACGATATTGAATTCACACTATATTAAGTGTAAGATACTTGGAAGGAAGTTTTTACACAATTTATGAAAAACTCAAATAAGACCATGATTTTTTAACTATTTTTGCATGAAAACATTGAAATCGATAATTAGGAGATCAGTCCGGCATTCGACCAAATTATCGAATTCAACGCCAGTTGCATGTTCCGGAGTCGTCCACCGGACCGACAAATTTACTGGTTCGGTCCATATATAAAAGCACTAACTTAATTACATTGCATCCGACACCGGTGTCACAGGCGATTATTACCCCCTATATTATTACCGGGGGAGGGGGGGGGGGGGTATTAATCGCCTGAGGTAATAATCGACTACAGTAACAGGCGATTATTACCCCCCCCCCACAACTTTTTTTACCGGGGGGTATTAATCGCCTTCAATAACAGGCGATTATTACCCCCCCCCCAACTTTTTTACAAATTTTTAAATTAATTATTTATATTTATTAATATATTATTATTTAAATTGCTTACAGTAACAGGTGATTGTTACCCGCTCAATTATATCACTGTGGGGGTATACAATTGATCTCTTGAGGTCATAACCACTCTACGTAAGAACCAAGTTATATAGCAGGTGATTTTTACCCCTTTCCAATTTTTAAATATTTGAGAGAGAGGGGATTCCAAAATTTTCTAGTAAACTGAGAATAAATTGTTGTTGGATCAGACATTCACGCCCAATCTCCTTGCCTAGCGGAAATTAAAATCAGAATTTTTAGATAATTATAGTTAATAACGAACTAGTTTTAACTTGGTAGAAAATATAAATATCGGGATAACTATAAAAATTAGGTTTTTCACTAATTTGGGGTTAAGCTATGTGAAAACAATTCAATCCCTATATAATGATTTACTATGAAAAAAAAGGTTTATCACCCATACGTATGTTGTTAATTTTGTCAGAAAAGTAGTCAAGGAAAGATATTTTGATACTCATAGCAAAATTTGATTTATAACGAATTTGATATGTATATTTATAAGGATTTAGGATTTTTTATTAAAAATGCGTTAAAGAAAAAAACAGTAATTTATTACCAACACTTCTGAAAACAAATTCAATTGTTTTAAAATTATTTAAAATATAAATATAATAAAATAAGTTATGTGATAAATTACATATTTAAACATCCAAAAATACATCATAGTGTACATATGCTGTAGGCAATTATTACCTTAGTTGGTTATTACTTCAGGCGATTATTACCCCCCCCCCCCCCCCCGGTAAAAATGTTAAGGAGTAAAATCGCCTGTTACACCGGCTCCGGTTCCGATTTTATCGGTTTGTGGGCAAATGGCCGTAATCGTAATATTTTATTATTTTTTTAATACAATTATGCGTTGTGTGACATACTGTTAACCGTCACTGAGTTCTTAATTTAAATATTAATTATTATATACTAATGTATTCATTTTATTTGAACATTTTAATTGGTTTTAACATTAAATTTAATAAATTATTCTTTATGGTTTCACTGATCAAGTGTTATTTTTTATCAAAATATAAGTTCGAATTTTAAACGCGAAGACGGACACTTGATAGTTATTTGTGCTCCGAGAAAAAAAAACTAAAAATACAAGTAATGCTGACATTTCTGATACTAGTTAATTTTTAGTGATGCCTAATGATGATAATGTTGATTTTATTGTTGATAGTCAAATTGATAATCAAATACAAAATGTATTAGAAATATCCGAAATTTTACCTTTTTTTTTTTTTTTATTTTTATTTGACATCATACAATCTGTAAATATTTTTCACAATATGCATGTTGGCTAAAATATGGGTGACATGATTGGTTTGATTAAAGGAGTTACACAGCAGTAACACTTATGGCTTGATTTTTTTTTTTTTTTTTTAATTTAGGCTAAGTCACGACACCAGTTTCTCTTTAACCTTCTCGAGGGATTTTCTGGGATGACGTTGGAATTGAGGGCAAGTATTAAGGGATTTGGATGATTTGCTAGGCGTGCGCAAAATGTTTTATAGGAAGAAGTAGCTACTTCGGTAATTGTAGGTATATTCAAGTCCGTATGTAGGGTATGATTTGTAACGTAGAAGGGAGCTTTTGTAATGATTCTTAATGAAATAGATTGGAAAGATTGTATTTTTTGGATATTCGATTTTTTTGCAGCGCCCCATAGTTGAATCTCGTAGGACCAAATTGGCTTTAAGAAAGTTTTATATATAAGTAGTTTGTTTTTTAGGGTAAGTTTGGAGTGTTTGCCTATGATATGGAAGAGAGATTTACGTCTGGAGTTCAACAAAAGTCTTTTTTGCTTTACATGTTCGGCCCAGGTTAGACGTTTGTCTAATATTAGTCCTAAATAACGAACGTTAGATGGGTGGTATGATTTTGTTGGATAGTGAGATCGGTGAGACAGAGCCTTTTTTTAACGTAAAAGTAATATGGGAGCATTTTTCATTATTAACTTTAATTTTCCATTTTGAGTACCATGTTTCCATGTTGTTGAGGTGATTTTGAAGGTATTGGCCGGCGATGAGAGGGTCTTTGTGGGAGGTAAAAATGATTTTATCAACTGCAAATTCAGCTATAGAAGTGAGGTTAATGTTGGTTGATCTGCTACATATATGTTATACAAAATTGGAGATGAGATAGCACCTTGAAGGACCCCGGCAAGAATAGAAGACAAGTCGGAGAATTCAGAGCCAACTTTGGTAACAAAGTAACGGTTTTCTAAGTAAGATTTAAAAAATAAGAAATAAGGAGGTGGGACCAGACCCAGGTGTGTGCCAGACCTTATCGAATGCTTGAGCTATATCTAATAAAACGGCGGAACAGTACATGTTTTTTTTCGAATGAGTAGGCTATAGCGTCGGTTAAGCGGTGTGTTTGTTGAATTGTGGAGTGTTTGTTTCGAAAGCCGAATTGCGTATGAGGTATTATTTATTTTTCGTTAATGATTTTTGATACATGTTTGAGAATTAATTTTTCGTTGAGTTTAGCAAAGAATGGGAGGAGACTTATAGGTCGATAGGAGGCTGGACTATCGGGAGGTTTATTTGGCTTCGGAATTAATATTATAACTGATACTTTCCATTGGAGAGGGAAGTAGGAAAGTCTTAAAATAGAATTTAGAATGTGAGTTAGATGAATTAAAGCTTTTTTTGATAATTGTTGGGCCACTTCTGTGGTGATTAAGTCTATTCCTGGTGTTTTTTTGAGAGGAAAAGATTTTATGAAGTGTAGGACTTCACCTGGAGAAAAAGGTTTTGGCGCAAGATATAATGGCAGAGGAGAAATAAGATAATTTCCAATATGTTTGGTGAAAGCGTGGTTTCCGATATTTTTATGAGGTTGTAAGACTTTTGAAAGGTGAGAGCGAAAGGTTTCCGCTTGTTCTTTTTCAGATTTGCACCAACTACCATTGTTATTTTTAAGTGGGGCTTGTGTTGACTTTTGTTTAAGGCATTTTCGGGTTGCTCTCCATAAAGAGCCGTCATTTGTGGTGAGTGACAAGATTCAATCGTTGAAGGAGTCGTTCCTAATACGATGTAAAGAGCGTTTAAGGGATGATGCGAGATTGTTGTACACGTTTTTATCGGAGGGAAGACTAGTACGTTGCCAGCGAGCCCTAGCACGGCGTTTTTGTGTGATTGATTCTCGAATATAAGCGGGAACTATTGGGGAGTTTATTTGCTGTTTTTGAGGCACAAATTATGATTTCCATGCGGCTGATTGGATGGATTTAGTAAAGTTTTGGACAGTGTTTTCTATATCATTTGGGGTTTTTAAGTAAGTGTTTAAATTTATGTTTTCATCGATAATTTTTCGAAATTTTACCTGACAAAAGAACAGGTAATAGAGTCAAAAGAAAAACCTATGGTGAAATAGCAAAAATGGGAAACTAGATGGTTATACTTGAATTCAAGCTAAAAATAGTGCTAAATTTCAAAAATCTAATATCTATATTATAGTGGGTAGGCTTTGAAATAATAGCTGCTGAGATTAATCGAATAAATCAACTAACTTGAAATAAAATTAACAACATTCAGAAAACAAAATGCATGTGTTAGCAAAAAAATATAGATAAACAGCTCAGACAAAGTATTAGAACAATATTTTATCAACATTTAATGTTCGAACGTATATCTGAAACAGAAAATGATTCCAACATGCGACTTTAAAACAATATATTGCTTAGCAAAAAATCACCGTTGACAATTATTATTTAAACAGAGTAAATAAATATTTTTATATAATGTTTCTGACTTCATGAAAGCTTTAAATTTTCTCCCAACTTCAACAACTAATTGTGAACAAGGGTTTTCCGATATAGACCTGACAATAACTGATTTAAGGACCAGCTTAAACATTGAGAATATGTCAGATTTGATGTTCATTTCTATCAATGGCCCTTCAGTTTTAAATTTCAACCCAAGATCTTATGACAAAATTTGGTTGAGAGATCACCGTTCTGCCATTTCTTCTCCTAGAGGCAATATATAAGCAAATAAAAGAAAATGATGACGAAAATAAGATGCAGACAATTTATTTAATTTAATTTTTTTTTTTTGATTTGTATATTTTTATATTTTTAGAATTAAAAAAATAATTATATTGAAATACGATTAAAAAAGTTTGATTAAATTTTTTGTTCATATTATTAACACGGCCTTTATAGACCATCAGTGGTGGATCCACGGGGAGGGGGGGGGGGTTAAACCCACCCAAAATCACGAAGTATATATATATATATTATAAATCAATAATTTTATGAATTAAGAAAAAGATTTTTTTTTAAAAAAAGTACGAGTCAAAGTATATAAATTTATTTTTATTCGTAGAAGAAGTAAGTAGTCATAGATTTAAATTAATGTATTATACAACTGACTATTATCTTAGTTCAATTATTTTATGCACTTAAATAGGTATAATTTTACAATTAAATTAAAAAGTTTTTAAATTTTTAAATGTAATTAAATTGTTATCACCCGATTATTTTGATGTCGGCGCGCGTATAGGTTTTATACATTTTTATTTTTACTCCTTTTTTATATTCCGATTAAATCTGGTAATGTAGATACAAAATTCGTCAATCATTATAGAAACTTATCACAACAGAAGTGTCACGTGTCACGATAGTATATAATATCAAAGATATTTTCTACCTCAAAGTAATTTGGGTTTTACACAAAATATAAGTATATTATAAAATAGTATTCGAATAACATTTGTTTAGTATATGTATAATTTATATACATATAATGATATATTATACATATTTACTATTATGGTACTAATATTATACATTCGATAAATTTCATTTTTAAATGTGCACTAGTGCATTAAAAGGTAAAAACCCTTGATCAGTCACTGACTGCAATGTTATAAAAAATATTCCATGGGCTAAAGAAAACATTATTCAAGTTTTGGTACTTGACACAGGCAAGGATCCACGAGGGAAAGAGAGCTCGCCTCAATGAAAAAAATTATTATATAATTAATTATACTGAACAAAATTAAGAGCATTTTTAAACACATAAAAATAAGGTTCTTATTTTGATAATTCATCCCCAACCATATTGAAATCATAGATCTACGTCTGACTTGAGGCCAAGTATACTTTCAAAAAAATTAATGGGAACACCCCTGAATGTAAATGTTTAACTTCACTATACTTTGCGAGATAAATTCAAATTGTGAAGCGGCAGACGAAATTCCGTGAAACACCTAATCATATCGCATGAAACCTCTGTGATAATTGACTCCGCCAGAAACTGCCTATACGACGGTTCTGAATACCACTGGTACCGTTGTACCGTTTTGAGTGAAAAATTGTAAATGTAATTAAAATGTTTTCAAAATATATATATATAGATATTCAACTAATTTAACCCTGTGTATTTCAAATTAATTTTTTTTTTCTATTATTGTTGTACTTTACCTTGTACGACCTTTCCCATTTCATAACATTTTTTTGAAAATACCACTAAATATGGTGTAACAATTGTTACATACGCTGACTAAACATTAAATTCCCCCCTGATTTGCGCTACATTTCATATTGTAAGGCTACGGTCAAATACTAATAATAGAGAGACGAGAGTTTTCCCGGCGGTTACTAACATGCACAGGAACTCCTGGATAATTCCATATAGTTTGTAAGTATGTATAAGATTTATATACGAGTATTAACCATTAATAAACCAATCACCTCTTATTTGTAATATTAATATCCCGAATAACATATATGCTCCCGAGCTACAGTTAAAGATATTTAAAAGGACCAGAAAACCTTCCCAGAATATCCTATATCTAACTGGTCACCCACGACCACGTTACAATGGCCTCAGTAAAAAAAAATTGCCGATTAGCCTCACACATATCCAATCCGCTCCTGACCATACGTCTCGTGTATCGTATGTTAGGTGTAATATAATATTTATTCATATTTAATTATTATACCTTTGATCTGTTATCGAAGGCAAGGTTATGATAACGGTAGTGATATTATGTACATATATATATGTTACGGTCAGTGGCGTAGTTACGGGGAGGGTGCAAAGGGTTTTCACCCCCCCCCCCAGATTTTTTTTTTATGTATTTAATGTACTTACCAACACATTATAATAAAATTATATTTTAATTTTACTATGATTCAGTATATAATAAAAATTGAGTAACAAAATAATTTTCATTAAAAATGAGATATAATAATAATACCATTATAAATTTAATATTATTAAATAGGAATTCTTATTAAGATTATAGACCTGCAAGGGTCGATCCGGCCCGTAATGATATTGGACCGGGCCGGGCTGTAAAATAAAATAAAGGGTTGGACTGGGCTTTTTAAGTCTTGAAATTTTATTCCGGACCGGACCTGGCCTTTTTTTCATAAAATTTTTCGGGCCGGGCTGGACTTGACTTCGAATATTAAATCAAGGATTGGCGGGCTTTTTTAAGGATTTTTCTTCAACAATAATTAAAAATAATAATTATAAAACCAATACTGGTACAATTAGGTACAATCATATAATAATAAATATATAATATAATGATATCTTGATTCGTGGGTATAATAATGCTATTTCTTCTTCTTCTTCTTCTTCTTCTTCTTTTGCTTCGCCTTCCTCCCAACTATTTGGGGTCGGCCACCCTTGTCCTACACCTCCACTCTACTCGGTCAATCACATCTCCTCTGCACACACCGACAGCCCTCATGCCATTCTCCAAAGTCTCCAACCATCGTTTTTTTGGTCTTCCTCTTCCTCATTTCCCTTCAACGTTCATCTTCATAACCACTCTTACTGCATTCGTTTCCTCTCGCCTCATCACATGTCCAAACCATCTCAGCCTATTTTCTCTCATCTTGTCCACAATTGGCGCTACACTATAATATATATGTCAATACAAAATAAAACAACACACTACTAAAATCATATTAAGGTATCTGCGGCATTATTATTATAAGATAAAATAAAAACGGTAATTTGGAATATTTATAGAAAATTTGTTGCGTTTGGCTAAACAATACTAAAAAAAAAATGTTGGACTGGACCGGGCCGGGCTTAAGAAAAAATGGGTCAGGCCGACCCTGGGCTTTTTTTTCACAATATAGTTTGGACCAGGCCGGACCGGGCTTAAGGATAAAATTGATAGATCAGATCGAACCGAAAATATATGGCCCTTGCAGGTCTATAATTAAGATATCCTAAGAACGTCGAAAATAAAGGTCTAAACCCCCCCCCCAGAAAAAAAATGTATCTACGCCACTGGTTACGGTAATAGTACGAATACCGGTGAAACCTAGGATTTACAGACTGCGATCGGTAAATGTCCGAAATTCGACATTTACTAATTAATTTTGGTAAACGTACCTTAGGATATACATTATTATTTAGTCAAACCCCGAATAATTTAAGCAGTTCGGACTTTTACAAGCGAGTTTTGGTAAATCTTAGGATTAACAACCAATGTTTGTAAAAGTCCGAAATTATATATTTTTTCCGATTCTGTGATAATTCTACTTGTATTTATTCTTGAGCATTGTACGTATATTATATACTACTATAATAGTGCATCATATTACCATATATATATATATACTATGATATAGTATCATTCATGTTAATATCAATTAATGTCAAACATAATTAATGTAAATTGTAAATTGTTAAAAAGTAAGTTCAATGTATTTTACATCAGTAAATAATTCTAAAAAATTATGTTTGTGAGGTTTAATAAATGTTGTACAGCCCCCGAGAAATCACCCGAAATACGCCACTGGTTATAACATATATTTTTCGTATTTACGAGTACAAATATTTTTTTGTCGAGTCGAGTACTGATTAACAAGTACTGAAAGGTCGAAGTTACTTTTTGAAACTACTGTTGATATTATCTTCTGTAATTTTAAATGTGAATGTCATTATATTATTAACTACTACTTTAGTACACACGTACTGTTTCAAGAAAAAATGTAACGTTGAAGATAATTGGTAACGATCAGTGATAATGCGATAGTGATATAGTATTGATTAAGGTAGTATTTCTATTTTCTAAATATAAAGTCACATTAAATAGTTAACAAAAATAATCAAAACTGGATGCGCCTGCTGTCAATATCTATTTGAAACACGGCTAAGATCGATGACATCAATGATTACAGGCGACTAAAGAATGATTTCACGTAATAAAATAATATATACCGAATTTTAAAAACCTTTGATGAAGTAAATTTTGTTATACTTCTCAAATATTCAATCGCATAATTCGTTAAGTCAACTGCATACTTTATTTTATTATGCACAATTAGTATCCTATATCATCTTGTAGCAAAGCCTGGTTGTAGTATCGTTTAACATACAAATCTTAATATCTTCGTATTCTTTAAACATTTTAAATATTTACAACTAACTTCTGTCGTAAGACAATCGTTTTTACTTCGGAACATAATTCAAAATATATAATAACTCAATTTATAGATATATAAAAAAAAATAATTACTGATACATGAAACCTCAATTTATATGTTCTAATATATAGGTACCAATATCTACCTTATTACATTTTCTGGTTGTATGATCAAAATATTACCCACCTAAAGTGAAAAAAAAGACAGTGTTGGTCGGACCATTGATTGGTGATATTTTAAACTAGAAATCAATGTATCATTGCTCTTGAAAAAACGATTCTGAGTGAGAGGTTGGGTTTATCAGTTTCTTTTTATAAAGACTTAATGACTTGGTAATGATAATTTAAAGAAATTACATTTTTAATAATTTTAATAGGTTTGTTTTTTTATTGTACAAGAAATATTGAATTGAATAATATTATATACGTAATTGTGATTTGTATAACAATTTAAATAGTTTATATAGAAATATAACTAAACAAATACATATAAAATTTTATTAAACTATTCCTTTGTCATTATATTCCACAATATCAACCTTAATATTTCAAAATAATAGTTTCAGAATTCTATGAAATTAAAAATTATTATTCGTATTGATCATGTATTTTTATATTACTAATATAAATAATAATAAACTCTTCTTCAAAAATTTAACTCTCGTATATTTATTAGCTATCATAGAAATATTCATGCTAAATTTATTTAATAGAAATATATTACTTTTTAACATTTTTATAATTTAATGAAAATCACAATTTATAAAAAAAAAGACCTATCCAAGTAATAAATTTAAGGAACACATAAATAATTATAAATATTAAGAAAAATAATAGTATTAAAATAATATGGAAAATAATATAAAAACAATATATTATATCAAATGAATTACATATCATTCATCATTTTTGGAGTTACATTAAAAACTATTTAAACAAAAATATAATTGTACAGAAACAATAACTTTCCAGCTAGTATTTTAATAAGCACATTAAGATTACCATAAAGAAAATAAAAAAATATACATGAAATATGTAAATATAGGATGACAGTACATAACAAAATGTATGTCTGATATTGTCAATTTATCAAAATATATGAAATGATAAAATTACAATTATATTATTAATACGTAAAATATTTTTTACGTCAATACTAATTTAAAAAAAAAACTATTTTATAATCATAACAATTATCACATGTGAATTATTAATGTTAATAATATGTTCACTATTAACTTCCAAATATAAATTGTTAAAAACAAGTAAAAGTAAATGAATGGAAATTATTGTAAATATAATAGAGTAATTTGACATTTGAGCCAATTAGTCTGTTCTTATTTTTTTTTTTCATAATTTTCAGTTCAGTTCAAATATTATTCTTTAAGAAATTAAATAATAATATAAATTATAAAAATTAATGTTTACACAATTAATTAATGAATCATATTTAGTTATTATTTAAAAGCAGGTAATAATAAAAAATCGAACTTTAAGGCTTTTGATGCTAAATTATCATACAATGTGATTTTGCATATTTGTTCCACTAGGTTCCACATTGTTCATTATTACTTGAGGTGTATTATCTGCTGAATCTACATTAAGGAACAAGATATTTAGTACTTTAATATTTTAGTAGAAGGTATTCATTACATATTTTTTTTATTTCTATATATATATATATATGTGTGTATCTTTATTTTTACTTGAATGTGATTGATGGTGATTGACTGGTGCATTGTAAACATTTTGATAATCTGATGACATAGAGTCGGATGAATCTGTTTGTGATGATGCTGTATCATAGTCTGCACTTGCTACATTGATCGACGATAAGACTGGTGGATGCACAGGAACAGTATTAGAAGATCTTCCACGAGTGAACACACGTCCCTATAAAAAAAAAAAAAAAACATAAATAATTGTAGATACAATTAAGAATCATTATTTAACTCACTCTGAAACTACGGAATGTACCAACACCCAAAGAGTTTGAGTTGTTAATACGGGATGGAACTAATGGTGTTCTATCATTGGGTTCATCACTGTCAGTATCTGAGGAATATGCTACAGCATGTAAATCTTCATTGTTACCATAAACTCTACGTTTACAAATAGGACAAAATCGTCGGTTACGTGTTAACCAAGGATCAATGCATTTACAATGATATGCTGAACATATAAAATGTCATTAATTAATATTAATTTCATTATTGAACAAAAAAAAAAAAAAAAAAAATGGATAAAAATAATAAATACTAACCATGAGCACATGGCAATATTCTTAATTTATCACCTTCCATATAATCATCTAAACATATGGCACAAGTATCATATGGATCACCTTTCACGAATGTTGAAATAGGAATTTTACGAAGAGTTGATGTAGGTAATCTGTGTCGAAATGCTCTTCTTCGATCTTTTATCCATTTAACTAGCTGTAAATTATACAAAGAATTGTAATAATAAATCATTATGTTATAATATTATATGTTTATAAGTTTGCCTAGATGAATATATAAAAAAATAATCATTTTAAGTATAATTTCAATTTTTTTTTAATAACTAGGAACTTGAATAATAATATATGAGCATATTCTTAAGCCTTAAAGAACATGTAATACAGTAGCTAGAAATATAAAGTAGTATATTTTGTTAAAAGTATTATTTAAAAAAAAGAAAATAAATGTTGATTTTAAATATTAAAATTAATATTTTAGTACTAGAGCAAATGATAATAATTTATTAATATTATTACTATTTTTTAAGTCTCAATTTTTCCAGATTATTTAAGGAATATTATAACAAGGAATATATAACCTTAATTAAATATAAATCTTAAGATAATAAAAATAATTAAATTTTATCTAAATTCTCAATGTATTTAGTTTCAAAGTATAATTAACTTCACAGCTCATTATATCAAATATTTTTTGAAATGCTTGTCATAAATATATTTTAGATATAACATCTTGATCCTAGTTATAGATAACAATAAAAAAACTCTTTGAGTTAATTATTTTATTTATTATTTTGAATTTTGAATTCATTTAGAGACAAAGTTATAAATATATATTACCATAAACCCAAGCATTGCGAAGAAACATACAGCAACAATAACCGCAAATGGCAATAATAAATTCAAGTTTATATCGAAGGGGAATTGATTGTTGTCAATGACCACATAAAAGCTAAAAGATAATAACACAACTTTATTAAATGTATTATAAATAAGTATAACAGTACGCAATAATTTAAGTAATTATAGCAACTTTTAATGTTACAATTTAAAATTAAATTCCTAGAAATTATTTTAGATTGGATATCCTGGTACCCACTCATTAATTTACTCACAACTGATTATTAATCAGTAACTTTTCAAATCCATATTGTATAACTATTTTATAAAAAATAAATACATTTAATGTAAGGCCTACTTGAGAATTTTTAAGCAAATTTTTTGAATCTATGACTACCAAATATTAAATTTTAATATTTCATCCATTTTTCTAGAGAATAAGTAATAACTATATTTTAAAAATCATCTTGCAAATATTAAGTAGACTATAACAAAATTAATTTTTTTTCTGTAAGATCAGATTGCTTATATTAAATCAAATAGTTTTTGTAACCCAAAATATATATATTTAAAATACTATAAATTTTCATGAAAAAATGTGGGTATTCCCAAACTGATTATCAATTACTAGTCACTTAACATCAGTGTCAGTACTCATAAAATGATAAAATATTTGTATGCTATTGAAACAGTAGAACCTAATAAATTTACGCGTGGGCGTATGCATAGCTTGGTCAAATTTTAAAGGGCACTTTATTTTATAAACAGTAAAATTCTATATAAATAGAGACAATGGTGTAGCATGTTCATAATAGGAAAAAAAATATTGAATATTATTTATAGATATGCTAAAGTCTAATATTAAAATTATTTATTAGATGTGTATGATTAATATTATTTATAAAATAATCAACAAAAAACATAAATAATTAATTTTTTTATCAAGTCAAATGTTTTGCATATGTTTTATCATTTTAATAAAATTGTAAAATAAAATAAAATTATTCCTACAATAGCAGTGTCTTATCATTTTAATAACTGAATAATACAGAGATTTTAAATTTTTACATTGAAGCTGTTTACTAATCTTTAAGTTAATATAAATTTAATTTTAAATTAAAATACAAAAAAAAATTCAAATTACTTTTTCTAAAAAATCGCATAATTTAATAAAATGTCATTAACATTACCCATTAGTATATAAATAGTAATCCTTTAATCCACGGCCAGTGTTTTCTCCGACGAAAACTGATGGAATATTTATGTCACTAACATTTGAACCATCCATTGGTACTAATTCATAAAAATAAATATATCAATTAGAAATCCAATATAAATTATTAAATTTATTTAATTTTATTTAATATACAAAATAACATGAATATACTTCATTATTTTTAATAAAATATAACAAACATTTATCCACATAAAAAATTAAAAATTTCATGAAAATAATCATTATTTACTTACAAATAATACTTGAGTTAACATTGTATACAATAGCCAATGAATAATTGCTATTTTGAGCATTACGAACTTTTACATCAAAATTACAATTTCCTCTTTTAATCAAAGCAAAACAACTTCCAATTATAAGTGGAGGTGGTTTTAACTTAGTACAGCCATCTTCAGGAATAGCATTTACAATATAACCCTAAAATAATATCATATTCAAATATAATCAGATATAACTGAACATATCAAGTAATTTAAGCATAATTTTTAATATTATAATAAATTAAAATACTTTAATGCCATCATTTGGAATTCCTGGTCCAAAAAGAGACTCTGCATCTTTAAACTCTATATCCAACTGTTGCTTATCTTTAGTATAAATATTTATATCACATTTTATTATAGTGACAAAGGCAATTAAGGCAATAAATGCCCTTGCCTTTTTTAACATGTTTTTGAATTATTATACAGCATCTGACATTCAACTAGAAAAATAAAAATATATATTAATAAAAAAATAAAAATTATACAGACATACAAATATATAAATACAATTATAATTTATATTATATCTTAGATAAAACAATTAATTATATTTGTATACTAAGTGGGTTAATTTTATAAATTGTCCTTAAATGTCCAAATAAAATTCATAGAATATTTTAGAAAAACATTAATATTTTAAAAGGACAATTTTTATATTTTTAACTGACAATATTGGGTACTTTTTCACAAACATTTAATAATTATTTTATTCTGTAGCAGATAAAGCTAATAATTTATTAATAAATATTAGTTATTACCTAAAGCTTCTACTTATATAATACTTTAATTAATATAATTTTAAAATAACTGGTAATTTACAATATTTGTTTACTGTTTTGTTAAAATGAAAAATATATAAGTATTTATTAGTTAGACAAATAAATGTTAAAGAAATTTAATTTAGTCTATACATATGTTCTTCTTGAACTATTTGGTATATGTATCAACCAAACAATTTTTACTACTAGGTACATTTAAAATTCATACAAATAAAGTGTAGTTCCAAAAGGTCTGTTTTAAACTTTTAAATTAATAAAAACACCAAAATATAAATGTTTAACAAACAATTGACTTTAACCTTAGAAACTGATTTAGATATTGATAACCTAAATTAATAACAAGACAATGGTTTTTAATATAATATAATAGTATTATCAGTAACTTACATTTTAATTATTCGTTTACATACAAAAAAAGAACCTGTTATTGCACATAAAATATGTATAAAGATATTGTTTAAAATTAAATAATGATAATTATTTTTGGATATATATATAGACAAAAAAAATGTATTTATTTTAGAAAATATGTAAACATTAAAAGATAATATAATTTTTAAGAATAAGGTTTATTGAATCTCCAAATTAATTATGAATGATCATTCATACTTTACTCAAAGCAGAGTTAATTAGCTAATGAACTAATTATAATATGTATTAAATGTTTATATAATAAATCGTGATTAAAAAAAATTGTTTAAGTACTTATACTTATAAGTTTACAATAAAACACATACAAATCATATGATACAAATTAGCCAAAACAAAAATATTCATTTATTTCAATAATTAGAAGCATTTATATTACTGCTTTAGTGTAAGTTGTAGCAAAGTAGGATTGTTTTTTTTTAATTTAACTTACAATAAAGTTAAAAAGCTGTTTTTATTGGAACAATGTTTTACAAATAATGCAAAAAGTAAAAGCTACATCATTTAATTATTTATCAATGAAAATGAATATTATAATTAAATAGAAGAGTGAAAAATTCATAAATTATATTATATTTATACATATAACACATGAAAGGCCTATTATAAAATGACAATTAACAAAGTCAGTAACAAAGTCAAGTTACAAGTTTACTTAAGAATAACTTAATTGTATTTTGATAAAAATACTCAATTAAAGTACAGAAATAATTGAAGTTCCCAACCATGCCAAGATATATTTTGAAACTTTATTGTTAATGGTAACAAGCTTTTTAGAATAGATGTACTTAATTAAACAATAACTAATATAATTATTAAAAAAAGTGTATACAATTGTTATATAACATGTTTTTATATACTGATATCAAAATGATCAAAACTGTAGTCACATAGTGCTATATAGCAATATTATTTACCTATTTTATAGCAGTCTGTTATAGAAAATCACCACAAATAATAATTGATGGGCAATTGAAATACATCTTCGAACAATATGTCATAATCTGCAATAACACAAAACCCATGTTATGTTTGCAATGAAATCAGAAGGTACCTTTCCTCCTAATGATGACATTTTGTTGAATCCAAAGCAAATGGAAGCACAGAATGGAGAAAACCAACATCGGTCAAGAAGACAGGACATAATGAGTCCCAATGACTAAACATTACATATGATCGGGTGAGAAAATGAGCCCCGAACCGAAGTTCAAAACGGGGGGATGGTGGAGGGCTTCTCTTGCGAACAGCAATCCCGACAGGCATGGCCCAAATAACGACGTGGGGCCCCACCGGTGAAGCCACGCACGCGCTCGCGCTTCAAGCTTAGCACACACTCCCAAGGGCCAGGAACTTCTGTTGTCGTCGAAAATAAGAAGCGCTCAAGCTCAAGCGCGAGACTATTTGCTTGTACAATGGCAGGACAGTACGACGTACATACATTATACTGACCTTGACTTCCAGCTAAAGTCACTAGAACGGTGCAGTGTCGTGCGGTGGGCAGACGAAATCGAAGCACGCTTTTGATACAGGTAAAAATTTATGAGATCGTCTTACGGAACAACAGAGGACAAAGAGTGGTGTTGTTGTTGTCGCGATTGTGATTTTGTGATTGCATCAGTGGGCACGCGACGAGCAAGCCGAAAGAACACTGCCGAGTGGAGACGAGCAGAGAATAATTATATTGTAGTAATAAACAGTGATAACGACAGAACCATGCACAGATAAATGTTGAAACGCAAAACATTAACAAGGAAAAGAAGAGGTAACGAGTCTAGGAAACAACAGACATTCGTACGCACACGCGCGTACTGACAACTTATCACGTAAGCGCCTGTCCCGTTGCAGGCTAGCCGACTCGTTGACCAATAATAATTGTGCAACGATCGATTTCAAAAGTGCATCAAATTTTTCAACCAAGTACAAGTGGCCGAAGCACGAGCGGTTGTAATGAAAATTTGCAACTGCTACTGCATTACGACTGCAACAATGCAATGTATTCGTGTATGTGCTGTAGTGTTATACCGTTGTACACTACTATTGTGTGTACTCATCGGTCGACTTGTTAAAGTCGTAACATCGTACATTTGATGAACAATTTAAGTTCGGATTTTATTTCCGAAAACAAATTACTTTCGTCGGCAACATGTAAGAGACCTTAACATATCTTTGATTACCACCTATCTTCTAGTCTACTAGTGTACGTGTTTTGGTAATATTCTGACATTTTGGACATTTCGATTCTCGGAACTACCCAGACTCATGTCTATAGGCACGTTATTTGGGGGGAAAAGTAGGAGCGACTCCTCCACCTCCATAGAACATATTGTTGTAACCACGAATTAAGATATACGGTATACGACACTTAATTACACATTATTTAAGCCCCAATAATTTTGAAGGTCAGTCGACCTCCTCTAAAATAAGCAACTAATTTACGCGTTTGCATATCTCATGATTAAAAAATTGAAACTGTACCTACTGACGATAATATGGTTTCGAAAGCACAGTATACAAGATTATAATGGACACTCAATTCATACGAAACGTAATGAACAGGGCTCGGAAGTTGTGGCAATTGCATATTTTTTTTGGTTCATCCTAAAACATCCTAAGTGAGATAGAAATATGTTTCACGCTTATTTGATGTCATACACGAATTTTTTTCCCCATTTTTTGCATATTTACGGTTTGTATTGCTATTTTGCTATTTTCGGGTTGTTAGTGTTTTTTTTTGGTATATTTTCACATACTATAGGAAATTATTACGATTTTACTTGGTCATTTTTTTAAAAATATTTAAATTATTGGAAATAAAGTGAATAATATTTCATTTTTCACCGTTCTATAAACTCTTTATACTAGACAACAGCAAAATATACCATTGCCCAAGTCAATTAAAGTAGTTCAAGATATAAAAAGAAGCTTTGAAACTTTGGGTGATCAGAATGGGAAAGCTGTGAACAAAAAGTTACACTAAGTTCTTGAAAAAAATCATGGCTTGTAGTAGGCATTAATAAAAATATCTAATATTTCAACGGGGGAAGAAACATCTGAAAATCCAGACGGGCTACCTGAAGATCTAAATTGTAACGACTTGGTATTTTTTAAGTATGCGCCAATTACATTCGTTGACGTTGAACGATCATTTTCCCCTTACAAGACTATACTATCAAATAACCGCAGGTCTTTTAAGTTCGAAAATGTAAAAAGTGTAATTCCCAAGGTATATATTAATTAATTTAATTATAAACCTCGTTATAAACATAGGTAATAATTTTACAAACATAGGTAATTAAGTAATTTAACATGTATGTTAACAGTTTTAATCAGTCCACCCAGTCCATGAACCGACATAAACATTTTATAAAATAGTTTTTTTTTTATTAATTTTTTTTATTATATATTTATAATTATTATTTTTCATGTTAAATACAATATATTAAGAGATTTTCTAGTGCAGTTTTTTTTTAGATTTTGTAAATTTTTTCAAGTTTAATGCATATTTTGGAATTTGTAAATGCATATTATGGAGCTACAAAGTAACATTTTTAGTGCCATAACTTCCGAGCCCTGGTAATGAACATACAATGTCTATCCAATACTCCTTAAAATCTGCCGTCCTCCAACCCCCTTAACAGCTCATATTGAAATACTGCACCGAAAGTGAAAACATGTCGTCCAAAGATTTATCACCAGTTATTTGAGCCGAACTTCCATGCAGGTGCATAACATCTAACTACAAGTCTACAAATTTTTGAGTTGAGAATTGATTTTATTGGTAAAGATAGGTAGGTTAATTAAACTTAACTTAATAAATTATATACGTGATTATACATATAAATCACTCTAAAAAATTGTAATAAAAAAAAAAAATTGTTTATAGTAGGTATTTAAGTAAAATATAGAAATTGTCATTATAAATTAACTATGAGATTAATGTTGACCTTAATAATATATACACAAATATCTACTTTTTTTAAAATTATTTATGAAAACACGTCTAAAATTATAATATCTTCTCTACTGTGAAGTCCAATTATTCATACTAGTTCAATACTATAATGCAGCATATTAATTATATAGTAACACGCGTGCCTACGAGTGTATGATTAATAATAAAAAATGAATGTACATGCAGTGCCACAGAAACCGGGTGTGCAGAGTGTGCATTGCACACAGGCCACGGGTTTCATACTATATTATGGGGCCTTAAAAAATTAAATGCTCAAAAATGTATAATGATAACGGGCCTCAAGATTTTAATTTGTACACGAGTCTCAAATAATTAGTTGCGGCAGTGTGTACATGGTGAAAAAAATGTAATAATATCGATAACATTTTTTTAAGTCAATTGAAACAATTTTTGTCAAAATCGAGTGTTGTATACTCTCCAGAATGAATTGAAAACTAAATAAAAATAATAGTTTCTTATATTATAAGGATGCAAGGTGTAAAATTTATCATGTCATCAAATCTACTATTTTACAGATCAAAATTTGCTGTAAGACAATAAATATCATAAAAATATAAAATATAATATTTTCTTATCAGTTTATATTTTGTTGAGAATAGAAAAGGTACGAGGAAAAACAAAAAACCATTAAGTATTTGATTTTATTTTATTTTAAACTGTTGTTAAAAATAACCGACGTAAAGAATTTAATGATGATACAACATGAAATTAATGGCTGCAAAGTGACAATAGCCAAGACTTATAATTTCCGTAATTGTTATAGTTATTGATGAAAATGTTAACCCGCATAAACTGAATAACCTTGGCCCTGTAGGTATAACAAAGGTTTATTCGATTTTCGATTCTTTTATTAAAGAGAAAAAGTCGACCGGATGCGTAGGTTGGGCCAGCTTGGGTGTTTGTCCTTCATTGCTTCGTTCTTCGAACGGAATAGGCAGTAGTGGGGACTGGATAGTATGGCATTGTACGTAAGTACTTTTCATAGATCACTAGAAAAATTGTGTAATAAACTTATACTCTTATTGTTTTTAATATTAAACGATTCTGACTTATAAGTTGAACTCAATTATTTACTTAACTCACAATAATATACACTGCCTAGTCTATTAAGATAATTATATGATGTTTAATAACTACTGAATATTATGAAAGCTCGATTAGGTATACTATTTACTTATTTAGAACTAAGTATATTTATTGATATAATTTTATTTATTTTAGAAAATATTTGTATTATGTGTTGTCTTTAATTTTTATATTTGTATTCATTGATAGCTATTATATATTATAAGTAATACATATACCATATATTATAGCTATAACTATAGTTTTCATTTTTGTTGAGTATATTTGTAAGTTATATCAATTATATTTTGATTTAGATAAGATTAAATACGAGAAGGAAATTTATATAACATAAGTAGAGTAACCGAGTTGTACGTTTCAAGAAGTTACAGTTTGTAGCTGTAGGTAGCTCAGTGCTGTCAAAATCCATTTATTATTGATGTTAGAACAAAATGATTTACATTTAGCAGGAGACGTAGTTAGGTTAAAATATTTGTCACGCATACAATTACCGATTATAATATTCGTCAAGTGACATAAGATTGTTTAGCACTTTTGCCCACTAGCAATAGAAATTTTATCACTTTTCCACCTATGAGATTATTCATATAAGCCTAAAGGAAATCATCCCTATTATATACAGTAGATCTTCGATAGTCCGGACCCCCGGTAATCCGGATAACAAATAAATATATTTGTTTTCAAATACAATGAACTTATGTAGTTTATTTGGAATCCAATTAATGGTTAGAAAATCAGAACACGAATAGCACTGATATTTTGTTGTTACGTCGATTAAGAGAACACGCTTTTGAAATGAAAATTAAAAATATCTCAAAAAAAATAAAAATACTGACTACTATATTTAAATTATATAATTATAATTTTTTGTAATTTATTATGTTAAAGTTGTTATTATTTTTAATTTAAATTGCAATAAATGTAGAAGTGTCAGAAATAAAAATAAATATCTTTGTCATTTGAGTAGGTTATTTTGAAAAACCTTCGGTAATCCGGATAAATCGATAATCCAGACGATACTCGGTCTGAATTAGTTCGGACTATCGAGAATCTACTGTACTAGTTAATAAATAAATATTGGATAAGTGGCAAATCCTTTGGCCGAGGTCTGTGTGATTATTATAATTTTTTGATAAAAATATGTAAAAATGAAGAAGCTTCTTCCACCATTAGTGGTACGGAAACATTCAATATTTTTTGTCCTAAAAATATGTCAATATTTTGGTTTGATTACAAAGAGGTTAAATGTCATCAACCTAATACGCAACTAGAGTTCAACATAGTTGTGAATCGATCCAGTCTTGTTTTTTAAACTAAATAGTCATTCCAAGGCCCGATATAATTTCACACAA
>JASXSY010002516.1:0-68655 GCA_034509805.1 Sipha maydis | reverse complement strand
GTTCGCCATATACTTGGGCCCTTTGATATTATGTAATGGACAAACATTAATTGTGTTGAGTCGTATGTATATGTCAGATCTGTTGAAATCGTAGTTGATTAAATTCTATATTTCGTTTAAGTATCTCATTATCAATTATATAAACGTTTTACATTTTGCCACTTGCTTCGCCACACTCTCGAAGAATCGATATCATCACCACTCTTCTCGTATTTCTCCGAACTTCTCGCATTTGGCGGTTATGTGTTTAGCTGATATTGTTGTGCTACGAATTTCACGAGTCCACATTATTCCTTTGTTCACGTTGTGTGAAACCCATGTGTGACCTTTTCCTAATCTCTTTGCAACTGTTTGTTCTACACCGAGCTCACGTGTTTTTATTTCAAACCGTTTGTTAGCGTTTCCTTCTTAAACAGTTCTTATCCTATCATCTTCAAGTACATGCAATCAGTATTGCTGTTATTTATCTCGATTTTTTTCAATCAAATGATTACTCGTATTTGATTTTTTATTTTGTGTACGTTGCCAATCCAAGCATCGCCTACATCTTCATTTTAATGCTTCCATTTAATTGACGTTTAATCAATTACCTTAAAATTTTTAACCTAACCGATTGTAAAAAAACAATTACAATCTGTGAAATTGACACAATAAGTAATTTTGATACTATATCAAAGATAATAAGACACATAGACATGAGAAGCAGAAATACATTGACTGTACCGAAATATTTAGTTTTTTTTTTTTAGTTTTTTTACAGCTTTTTTTTTTATCTGATCCACAATGTCACACTTCCACACATCCTAGTAAAAGTACAATGGTGTTGTAATGTTGTATTTTAGCTTTAACGAGTATGTGTTATCTTAACTACAGCTATGAGTTCTATTCCTATTGTCGTTTTCGAATATAAAAAAAAAAAAAAAACTACTTCGGCTACTTTGATGATTTTTATTTGTTGAATCGCATGGACATACGGACATTTTCGTATCGATTATTTCTCAACTCAATCGCGTACATGATATTAAAAGCCTGATCTAGAAGGTCAACAGTGTCTTAGGGTAAGCAATATTCCTTTATAGTAGCATATTAAACCGTTTACATTTGTGTTATAGAACAATAATAATAATAATAATAATAATAATAATAATAATAATAATAATAATAATAATAATAATAATAATAATAATAATAATAATAATAATAATAATAATAATAATAATAATAATAATAATAATAATAATAATAATAAAAATAATAATAATAATAATAATAATTATAATAATAATAATATCATCTCGTTTTTGAGTTTTGTGTTTGGTTTGGTTTACATTATTTTAGATTCTGAACGGAGTGAAGAATGTATTGATTTTACAATGATGTGTTTTTTTTTTTTTTTTTTGTGTCTGTCGACACGATTTGGGGCAGTAAAAATGCTTCGATTGCCTTATGTAGCAACTTTTCTGAAAGAAAAGTGAATCTATTTGGTACTTTGGGAGGTCAAAAGTAAAAAATTTCCAATATTTTTTAAATGCGACAGGAAAAACCATAAAAAAATTTGGGAAAAACGGGAGTTTTTACGCAAAACCAGTTTTCGACATAATCAAATTTTTTATTTTGCTATAACTCAAAAACTAATCGATGTAAATACTTGAAATTTTCACCAAATGTTTAGATTAGCGTTCTCTATACACCATTAAATTTTCAAAGTATTTAGCTATTTATAGACGATTGAAATTTTCAATTTTTTTAAGTATTTTTTTTTTAAATAACGATAAAATTTTTTTGGCTGCCCAGAAAATCTTGAAAATTTAATACAAGGTTTCTTATAAGTTGTTCCTTAACTGATAAAAAAAAATTTAAAATCGTAATTCACAATTTTTTTTTATAAGTGCTCAAAGTTCCAATTTATACGAAATATGTAAAAATCACGATAATTTGCAAGTTATTTTGTAGATAAAAATTCATAAAATTTTTTCTGTTCATACTTAAGGTTCAAAATTTTAACACTAGGTTATCTATAAGCTACTCTTCAAAAATCTTTAAAAAAATTTCTACCGGACTAAGAGGAAAAAGTTGTATGACTGTTTGAAATTTAAATATTTACGAAATTGCATAAAATAGCGATTTATTCTTAGACGATTTTAAATATTTGTTATAATTCAAAAAGTATAAGTCGCAGATTTTTGAAATTTTTACCAGCTGTTAAGATAGGTATTTCCTTTATGTCATATTTTTTTTAAAAATATAATATTGATTTTTAAGCCATTTACAGGCATTTAAAATATTCGATTTTTTTTACAATTTATTTTTATAATCGGTGATAACAAATAAAAAATAAAAAATTTGGCTCCTACAAAATACTTGAAAATTTAATCGAAGATTCCACAGAAGTAGTTCTTAATGTCATTCAAAAATTATTAAAATCCATAGGCACAATTTTTTTTTATAAGCGTTTGAACATCGAATATTGGCATAAAATTACATGTAAAATATAATATAATGTAGAATGTTCTAGACTGACAAACTATATCGCTGTATGCAACTGCCAACCCATCCTAATTGAAAAATATATTTATCGTTTCAAAATAAAATATACTTTTTACAATGTTTATAAATAACAATGTATTATATCCTAGACAAACATATGAACTCCGTTCAGATTCGTTATTCGTATACAATGATATCTATCATTGCATTCAAATTTAACAAATCCATTATAATAATGACCTATCCTATAAGCGAGGTTCACTCCACCCCTAACTGTACAGCAGAGCGAGGCCCATCCGGTTCTTTTTTAGTATTGTAATCCTAGTTGTGTTAGTTCCAGTTCGTGTATGGCGAAATTAAATGACGACCTTTCGCTTCTCAAGCATATTCTGTTGTTACTTTGTTTATCGTGCCATTCTACATAATAGTAATAATATTAATAATGCGCTGAATCGTTTGTAAATAGTTATATTATAAACACACGTATTCGAAGCATTGTTTCGATGTCACAAAAATCCTAATCCTCACAATCCAAATACCGTTACAGAGCATACCCCCAACACTCTGTTCCGGTACGAGTTAATTTGACGAATTGCAATCAGTTTTAATTAAAATATATTAAATGTATTAATTAAACGAGCATTCCAATAATTTTTTTTGAATGCAATTATTTATCAACGATAAACATCAATGGGGTTTAGTGTATCACGAGAATGTCAAGTGTAGTTGTCCGTCAACCAGAACTGTGATAAAATTTGACTTTTGAGTAGCTAAACTAATTAGTATCGTAATGTAGTATTGCACTACATAGAGTGCTTCAATAGAGTAGTGATCTATTATTTTCGTCTCGCTTTTTCGTAATAATACTAACTGTGTGTGATATAGTAAATTAAAAGAAGATTATTATTTTAGGGTCACACCACTTATCCGTGAATTCTATTTTTTCACATTTTCAATTAAATGTTATCTAAACCATCGGTTCTTAAATTGTGGCCCGCGGCAGCCTTAATACAACATACGTGACATGAGTGCATTATTACGATTGTTGGGTTATTATTATTTTTATATATTTTTATTCGTTTTACTATACACGTAGATAGTAATTTAAAAATACAATTAAATCCAATGTCATTCGAAAATGTTTCGTTGCATGTTCGAAAAGATTATCCAGAATTATTGAGGAATGCTCTGAAAGTTTTAATTCCTTAGACCCCCAGCTTATCATGTGAAAATGCCTTATCCGCTCTTGTTTATATTAGGAATAAGTTTCGAAACTGAACAGAAAACGTAGAATCTGAACTACGATTAAAGTTTTCTGATTTTGAGCTCGGTTTTCAAAAACTTATGTCTCAAATGCAACACCGTTCATCGTACTAAGTAAATAAAAATAAAATATTACATTTTTATGAAAAATTAAGTGTAATAAAAATAACTATAAAAGTGTAGGTTTTAATACTCCTACTTAAGTTATTTGTAATATAAAATAATAATAACAGTATTTATTATAACATAAGATAAAAAAGATATAAAAAAAAAAAAATTGGCAAGGGAGTCAGTGAATTCTAAAAAAAATGTCATTAGGAGTCTGTGTTCTACAATAGTTTAAGAACCTCTTACCTATACAATTAATTTGACAGACAATTATTATATTTTTGTAAATACGATTGCTCTTACAAAAGTATTCATAATTTAATTGATTTTACGAGTAGTATTTCGCATTGAAACTAATAAAGTATGTGCCGTTTTGATACTCATAAAATTCAATAAGATTCTTTTTTCCCAGAAAATGTTAATATTGATCTTATTAATTCAATAAAGAAGAATAACTACTGTTGAAGTTATTTTCACATCAGTCAAATTAAATTTCATTAAAGTATGCTTTTAGTGAATTTTGTTTCATTCCATATTTGTGTTCGTCGTAAATAGGACGGCATTGTGGATGTTTGTCAATTGTTGTTGATCTAAGTTTAGCAATTACTCTGACTTTTTTTAAATTTAATTAGATCGGCAAAACTTTAATTCCTGGATTTTTTTTTACAGTTTCTTTATGGATTTAATTCTACTAATGTACTATAAGGTTTCTGTTTATTGAACGTTACTTTTCTATTGGTACTTGTTACTGCAAAATTTATTCAAATCTGTGTCTGCAGGTAGAATGTATTTTCCAATTTTTTTACTTCAAATTCAATTTAGTTCTTACACTACTCACTGGCTACTCGTATTACTGCGTCTTCATTCGATTATTATTGATTGAAATATTTCTGTGGCTAATCCGTCCCATACTTGCACATTATGACTGTTTATATGAAATTTTTTGTTTAATCGGATAAATTTATTGATATTTCTTTGTACTGATGAATAGTTTTTTTTTTTTATAGTGAATCAAATTGAGGTCGACTGGTCATGCGCATAACTTATGTTTTGTAGATTTTCAGAGTTATAACAAAACTTGATTTAAACAGTGAACAATTTTGATTAAATCGAGTAAAAACCAATTTTATTCTACATTAAAAAAAAAAAAAAAAAACATATTATAACCGAATTCTATCGACATTGATTTATGACAAAATGATTATTTAATTTCTAGAAAAAAAAAAAAAAACTTTGCTGGAATATGACTACATTTATTATTTACAGTGCAAAATAATGATATTTATCCATACCATATTTCGAAGACTTGCATGAGAATACATTTTTAACCATGAGGCATACGAGAGAGACGAAATAACACTGTTCAGCATCACCGGGCTGTCAGTATTTGAATGTTTACGAGTGTGGTATATTGGTCGAATAAAAGTTTTTCGATGTTTTTTGCTTGTGCTGTTTATGTGATTACTTTTTCGTGACCTCGTAATAATTGATTGTGACTGTTGAGATCACCGGGAAGAATGGATGGCGCTGGCAATTTGTTTATTGTGCTTTAAACATTACTTTTATCGAACTGTTATTGATGTTCAGGAGAAAAATATTGCACGGTGTTATTTTTCTCTTGTTTGGTAGTTTTATATTTCAACGGTCTTAAAATTGAACACTCGAGTACGTGTATGTTCGTCTGAAAGGCACTTAATTTATATACGGCTAGACTGCACATTTGACATTGACCGCAAGATCGACGAATAGAGGAGGTTTGGTACCCCAACAGTTCTTGAATCCGCCACTGAACTTTTAATGTGCATCTGATAACCACAAACGCCTTCCGGTTTCACGTCTATAAAGATTGTCGTGCACACATTTTTTATCACAAATTGATTACGATTACTTTAAAATTAATTATTTATTTTGTAAAATACATTTGAATGACATAAAAGAGTTTTAACTTTGATACCATAAACGGTTGTTAATATCATGTGGGTATAATGTAATTTTTGTTTGTTACATGTATTAATTATGTAAAATAGTAAGATAGCGATTTCTACGTCTTATACTTCTTAGTTTATGTTAGACACTTAAAAGCTAAATATTTTATAGTAATGTAATATTGGTTGTTACGGTTCAAAAATTTTAATTCGTGTCCTTGATAATTCTATACGTTCATGATATCGAAAATTTCGAAATAATCGCGGTTACCTACTCATCTTAAAGACAGACCATGGGTATTACACATTTCACTTATAGTCTTGATTTGACCAACAAACTAGTTTAATAATGACAAATCTTAATAATTATACATTGCTATTGATCGTTTTCAGGTATGTAGGTATATGTACATGGGATGTATTAATTTTTTTTTCTAGTTCACACTTGTGTTATTTCTATCGTGACTGGTGCAATAAATGTGAACAGAGAATGGCTGTTGTCGATATCGATAACGACGAGAATTTTTTTTCTTTTAATACAAGTTGTATTCCCCTTTTTTTATATATATATTTCCCTGTATTATCCTCACTTATGTTTGTGTTCACGTCGCTATTTTATAACATAAAAAAACATTATAGAATTCATGTTTTCTAGGTCAAACATTTTATTATTTATTCAGAGTTTGATTTCGAATAACTGTGCTAGCAGATTATTCTAAGAATTTCACACCGTCAAGTCTACTTGATTGCGATAATTATCGGACCGAAAATAAGAAACTTAATAAGTATTTTTTTAATTATTTGCGCAAAAATACAGTTAGGGTTGAAAACGCGGCTACATTATCGCTCTTAAAATATTTTTTCTTTTCAATCTTAGTGTATTTTAATACCTCGGTTTATAAAACATATACGCATAATATATTTAATAATGTATTTAATATAAAAGTAAAAAGTAATGATTGCAGCAAAAAATACAGCTAGATAATTACCTTGTTTTATATTTATGTGTGTATATATTCTTAAAAAAAATGTATCTACATATACATAATTTAAGTATCTTCCGATTATTCCAAAATAATTGTTTGATCATTATAATGATACGTTCTGCAAATGATATCATTGATGTTATTCTATACTTATCACTTATTATTGTGTGCTTTATGAATATTATTGTTTGTTCTTATATAATATATCTCATAATGGAATTTATATTATTATAATTTGCTGAGCGGATTCCTTTGATTGTCATTGTCTGGAACTGTTTTTGTTGAATTGATCCGTCTATATTTGTTGATTTTCAATGTTTTCGTTTTATTTCGTTTTATTTTTCACTCGAGTCATATATTATTTTTCGAGTAATATTCAATTTTTCTTAAAACTAAATCTATATCTAGTTAGTCATTTATATGAGTAAAATTAGAAACTGGCAAAGTATACCGTTTTCCTTAAAACGATATGGTTATCGCAGTAAGTTAAAGAAAAATCATAATCAAAACCAACGAAAACTTTATATAAATATTTTCAAAACAACAGAATGAATGGACACTATGAATTTAAAATTAATTTGCTATAAGAAAAAATGGGTGATAAAAAAACGGTCCATCTCAGTCGTTTATGCTAAGTATGTAAGGCAAATCTTTGTGTAATAAAATAATATCCATGTAAAATATGGGATTTTGACGACAACGAGTGTGATATCTGATATAACATTTTTGGTTTCAAATTATAAACGAAACAATTATTTTCTCTTAATACAAATAAAAATAAAAAATAAATAAATAAATAAACTACGAAATTCATAGGTTGGGTAAGACACCACGGCCGGGAGTGATGTCAGTATTTCTATATATTTGTAAATTTCCAATGTTTCATTACTATCGAAATAAGAATTCTGAATGAGTGAAGTCAGGAGAATCAGTATATTTCTCAAAAGGCTTGGTATAGTAAAAGAACCCAATTTCATTATAAAGTAGGTTAAACTTTTGTGTTTAAAATTTTATACAAAAAAGCATCTAAAATTTGGGAAAATCGAATATTTCTAGTGCTCATAAACAGCACAAATTTCAATAAAAAAATTTGTAAGTATGACATTTTTTTAACTAAATTTCTATTATCATTTAATTGAAATTCTTTTAAATATTTAGTTTAATAAAAATTTTATTTTTTATCACTTTTCATTTTTTTTTTAAATTTCCGAAGATTTTTTATATTATTTATTTTATCTTCCAGGAAAAACATTTTTTATACTTATCATAATTTTTGTTTTCAATTTTTACGCCATAAATAAATTCATTGAATATTTTATGAACTATTGACTTATAAATGTAGCATATTTTTATGATTTTTAAAATCTAATAAAAAGAAATTATATTTTTTGTTGAAATTAAGGTTAATTTTTTTTTATCAGATATAAATATTTTTAAAAACTTTGTATTACATTTTCAAGAATTTTTATAAAATTTAAATTCTTTCATTTTCGAAAAAAATCTAAGAAAATTATTTTCTATAAATTGTTCGAAAGATTTTTGGAAATCATACTATCTATGGAAAATGGTGATTTAAGCATTTAGTAAAAATTTCATGTTTTAATGATTGTTATATTTGGAGTCAATCACGATGAAAACAAAAATCCGATTTTGTCGAAAATGTGTTTGCTATAATTGTTGCCATATTTTTATAACTTTTAATAGTTTTTCGTAACTATTAAGAAAACTGTGGCGAAATTCGTAAAATGATCTCCTTTCATAATACCAATAAAATAACATTTTCCACCATAATTCTCTTATAATTTTAATGATCGAAGCACTCCTTCTGGTCAAAATTTTGTGCACTGACGTAAAAAAAATGAGATAAAATAAAAATAAGAAAAACACACATAACGGTAAAATTAATAAACTCCTGATTTCCTTCAGAATCTAAAATGTTATTATATTATCATTATTTATTCATTATTTTTTCTAATAAATTTATCGTTTTCGTTACTAATAATGCGGTTTGATTCATCCAAAATTATTTCAATAAACTCGATATTTTATTACCTTCTATGTGGATATTATTCGCATCACAATTATTGTACGGCTGAAGTACACGTAAGCCCAAATACTTGGACCGATTGCAGTTTACATTGAAGTTAGATTAATACCAACAATAGTATAATATTATCGTGGATCTGAACCAGAGGTACAGCAGCAGGTCGCTGAGCGCGTACTATCCCCCGGGAAAACTAGTTATGCATATTATATAGTCATAATTATAACAATAGTCTAACAGTTGTACCGAGTATTTAAACGATATCGGTCTGGCAGTAGTCAGGGAGGTGAGCTTTGATTGTAATACATCTGTTTTAGCTTCACGTGGGTAACCTGCATGGTAAACGAGTGCACACGAATATGAATATACACGTACTGTATGATATTATATTATATGTATTATAGGCACGGGCGTGTGTGCGTATCGTAAGACAGCGATTTTCCGGCTCGGACGTGTAAAATACTTACATAACACAGCGACTCGTAAGACGCATTATAATATCATCGCAGAGCAGATTACGTTTCATATTTGTTCGGTGTGATTTTACCGTCGAACAGTAAGCGTACAGAGTGTAACCTGAACACACAATAGACGGATGTGGAAGTTATCAGCTCGTGATCGGGAAATGTTTCACCGACGAAAACGACCGTCGAGAACGAAATTGTATTTTTCGATGTACGCAAAAAACACAAGAAAAAATAATAATAATAAAATAAAAAATATAAATGAAATATAAAACCGTAAAGAATAAAAAATAAAATAGTATCAACGCTTCATCCGGTGTGTACGTCGACATAAAAATATATTTCTTATACATATAACAAAAACGAGTGGAATGAAACCGTTTTCCTAACAACGATTCGGTTGACGACGAGTGTGACATTATGCGTGTTGTTTCGGAAAAAGTTTTTAGCAAGACTTTCTAGCCATAAGAGTTGGTAATTCCAATCGATTATTTTATTCAACCGAACTCTACAGGTACAGCAAGAATAAAAAGATTTCGATGAAATTTGTAAATACGATGCAATAAATATTGAATGCTCGTCGTGATGCGAATCGATGTTCTGCTATTTTTCTACGTTTCAATGCAATTAAATAATTGGTGGAACTTTGATTTTATATTTAACGGGAATATATTATAACTGATTTATGTTTGAGTATATATTAATGATTTATTATTGATAATAACTTATTCATAATACAATTTCGTGTTTCCTTTTTTTTCTGAAATTTAAATTATTGTTTAACATTTTAATCTACGAGTTGATCCACGAGGAATTATGCGATTTATGTATTTTCAAACAATTAAAGAATACAAGTCAACTTGTAGGCCAAACGGTATGACATCAATGAGACTTTTTCCGACGCTTAAAATGTTCACCGAATGAAATCATGTTAACGGAATTAAAACGTAACAGTAAAAAATTGAGAAAAAAAACGTGACCAAAGTTGTAGATGTTTAATCAGTGGTTTGAGTCCGACGGTGAGGGATAATAAGTTCACAAATATAGTTTTCGATTGTATTATAGGATTCTTTTGGTCGTCAAGATACTTCAGGAATCGAAGAAATTCGGTATTTTTCAAGACACAATCACACATGTAAGACGGGTTTAGTGCGCATGTTACAGCACAAGGTTGACGCGAACCCGCGCGTGGGGTGGCCGTTGATGATTAATGAAGCCATCTCCCGCCGACAGCACCAGACCGCGGCCCACAGTTTTGTCCTCACATCCCGTAACCCGTTCGACCTGTACCATCATTTAACCGGTCTGTTTCTTTGACTCTTCATCACGACTACACGCTGTGTGCGAACTTGTCGTTAACTTTTGGTTCAAACTTGTTCAATTATAAATCGCTGTTTGCTGCTATTTTTATTATTGACATATACTTCACGTGTTGGTTTATTATTATAATTTATTCGACCATTAACGTCGTGCGTCACCTCACCACGCGAACCGCGTCTAATCGACTCCCCGACGGGCAACCGAACCTCGGTCTCCCGCGTGACAAGCGGAGATAGTTACCACTGTACTACAAAGGATTTTGTTAAGTTATGTTGTTCAGTAAAAACATGTTATCCTCTAATTTATAGTGTTTAGAAAAAGTAGGCTAAACATAATTAATTTTCGAAAGAAAATCGTTTTTAAATTATGTAAAAAAAAAAAAAAAAATAGCTAGTGCGCGAATGATAAACTTGTATTACAACAGTATATTGACACAATATCGATGTTCACTTTTTCCATCAGTATTAAAATAACCTTTAATAATTATGAGAATCTAACGTAAAACACAACCATCATACTATTTTACATCGACTATTTTTAGAATAAAAGATTGGTTTATGGCTCAGTGAAAATTGTATTTTAACAATATATTGGACGTACTAGTTTGTATCGGTTGCTCATCAATTAATCCGTCAATTGTTCATTGTTCTCGTGTAACATCATGTGCAAGGTCTAATTTACAAGTAGCTAATGCAGAATTAATTTTAATTCGAATTATTTAAAAACAAGAAACAAAGTGAATGAATATGGTGACAAACTAGTTCGATGAAATCTAGGAACATATTTAGTGGATCAGATTTATCAACAATCTTTAGTTTCAAGAACTGAGAGGACGGTTCAGAAATGGCATTGGATGTATTTTTTTGGTTTTGAGTACTTGATAAATTTAATAGGTCTAAACATTTCAAAACAAGATACTAATTTTAAAAAAACCATTTCTTGTAAGAAAGGTTAGCTGTCACGTTAGGCAAGTGAACATCGAATAAAAATGTATTGATAGGTACCATGTTGTAGCAGACAAAACAGATAACGAATACTGCACATAGTTTAATGGATAATAATATTATGCGAAGTGATTTTGATTATCATTGATTTCATATGGATGGAGTTGTAACCGAAAATGTGCCAAGTAATAACTTAAGTAAATTTTTTTTTTTGTAAACATCGATGTATATTATTGGCATATGGGTTATTTTTAAAAGTATTTCAAACACTATATACGTAGAAATATTACCTCGATATTGAAAATACTTACGTCAACAATCATTTCGTAATCTTATAATGCAATTCGGATCTTACACGTGCTAGAGTTATTTCCATTTATGACTAAATCTTCAATAACAAAATGTTATTTAATTATGATGGAAAAAAAATTAATGTTTTTTTTTAATTATATAATATATTAATTATAGAACATTTGTATTATTGTTAATATAATTTATTATTATTATAGGCAAACCCGGTCACCTTTATTTTTTTTTATTTTTTTTTAACTGTGCCATTCTTCTTATTATTATCGACGTGTGAGCTCGATCACCTCGCGTACCGCTTCAGTATGGTGAGAAGAGGACAACACAAGCGGGAGTGACGTTCTCTTATATGACTGCTGATTGTCGTCATTGTCGAACGAAGGAACGATAATTGTATTAACTGTTCACTGCCAGCCAGTAGATAAAAATATTTTCGTGATGGCGTTGATACAATAATCATATGCAGAGTCGTCGTCGTCCTAGCAACTGATACCAGTTGACACAACCACTGTCTACTAGACGTCTCTGTAATCGTCTCCTGGTAAACCACAGGTTTTCAACAATAGAACAACTAACAATATTATTATCACAATTATAGTATTACTGTACTACATATAGTATTTTTAAGGTATTATGTATTACAGTTGTTACCGATGCTGCATTATCGGTGCTCTTCCAATTTTTGAAAACCTGTTTTTATCAAGCTGAAAGCAAACGATCGTACAGACTTCTGTTGGCTGCGTCCATGGATCAGCTACCAATTGTAACGGTCACATACTAATTACGTCCCAAAGATATCTATGAAGAAAGGTCTAATCCGAAACGCTTACTAGTTTTTTTTTTCTTTTAATGGTATAGACGAGTTGTGGCCTTAAATGTCAAAAAATAAAACTGTATATTTCGCATACAGGTGTATAAGCTGTCGTAGAACCTTACGCGTTTGGCAGCGGTCTATGTTTCAAGACGTATTTGTTTTATTTATTTTGTTTTAAAAACGTTTACACGCTGCGTATGTGTCGTCAACGTCTGACAAATGGACAACGTAGCAAATTTACATTTAGTATTTCAAATGTAGTGATGTTGATTTCAGTATTAAGATTAAACTTTCTAATAATTAAACACTAAGAGAAGAACATTATCTGTGTTTTGTTGATTTTTTCCAACACTAATCTTAAGCGAGTTATGAGTATATATGTATATATATATAAATTTATAATATAGTTATAAATAATAAATTTAAAAAACTCATAACCAGCACAAAAATTAAAATATAAAAAAAAAATCGACCAACATAGCACAGATAATGTTCTCTTAAGGTAAACGTTTTAAATACGCAGCGTTTAAACGCCTAAAATAAAACATATGCGTCTTGAAACGTCAACCGCTACCAAACGCTTAAAATTCTGCGACAGTGTCTACGCCTGTATGCAATCCATAAAGTATTATTTTTCGGTGTTTAGATGCCGCGTTTTTAAAACGCGTAGTGGATGACCAGCTTTATAGTAGTGGCAAATATTAACCGGGCTGCTACTCGTTTATACCTCTAAGAAAAATTTAAAAAAACACTAGTTAGCGATTCAGACTATTCATCATATATATATTTAGTATGCAATTAGTATGCAACCGTTGAAATCGGTAGCTGATCCGTGGACGCAGCCACTAAAAGTCTGTACTATCGTTTGCGTTCAGCTTGACAAAAACAGGTTTTTAACAATTTGATGAATACTGATAATTTTATCATCGGAAAAAACTGTAATACATTATACCTTAACTATGTTATGTGTAATACAGTAATACTATAATAATGATAAGAATATAGTCGTTCTATTGTTAAAAACCTGTGCTTCTCCAGCAGACGATTACAGAGACGGTGGTTGTATCGTAGCTTCTAACAGTTGCTAAGACGCCGTATATTATTGTATCAATTATATTACAAAAATATTATATAAAGTTCCAGCGTGCAGTAAACCGTTTTGTTGTCTTTTCTTGATCCTCTTTGATCTCATTTCTTGTTTATGGCTGGTTAAATAACAAAGAAAAAATTTACCGACGTGTAATGACAAAAATTTACGTCAAATTTGCACATATAAGTATATATAATAATTACTGGTTAAAATGGGCACGTACTACAAATCGTTTTAAGACAAAAATGAAAAATGAACCTTACAAAATATTACGTTATTTTATTTTCCATATTTATATAATACATTTTATAAATAACAAAAATGCAAAAGATATCACATGTATTCGATGTAAGCTGAAGCCTCAGCCGGTCAAAATCGTAATCAATGGATCCAAAGGTTATTCCATGGCAAAAATGGAAGAACTAGCTAAACCGAAATCGGTAGAAAGACACATAACACAAGGTGCATAGACATCGAAAAAAAATTAGATCAGACACTTAAAACCAAAGAGATAGTATCTTATTTATTCAAATAAATAATGATTTAAATCGATATTTTAGTAAAATTGATTTGAACATTTAATTCCTTTTAATTTTTTTTTAAAAAAAAATGTTAAAATATCATATGTTTATTATTATCTATACTATGAATTTAATATATTTATCATGTATACCTACATTGCATTTTTAACAATTTATTATAAAATATAAGATTTAAAATTGCATCAAGGTCACACTGTACATGTATGTATATATTCGTAATTATTAGAAAATTGGTTTTTTTTTTTGATACGCTGTAATTTTTGATAATAATGATTTTTCTACGCCAAGATTATTTACAGGAACATAATCTAGTAAACATTTCTAAAAAGCTGACAACTTGCTTTAGGTTATTAATTGTACTAAAAATGAAAAATGTACGTAATTTTAAGTGATCATTTTTAGAATTTGAAAAGTCCGATAAAAATATATTTATCTTTTCTCTTTATACGATAAAAAAAAAATTAAAAATTAAAAAAATCAATTTTTTATATTAGCCATGAGTACTTATATTTCATATTAAAAATATAGGAATTAAAAAAAAAAAATACGTGTACTATGTCAAATGATTTTTTTAGGTATACGCTATAATGGGATGAGATATGTACCCATCGACATAGTAAAAATATTTATTAGAAATTTTTACAGTACCTACTCTTAAATTTGTACTTGAACAATTGTAACTCTGTATTAGTATGTGCTCTAATGTATAGATAATTATTTCATTAAAAAAAAGCATTCAAATAGAAGTCTAAAATGATACGGACTTTTGGTCGTGAACGATGGCATTCCGGACCACTGTGAACAGTAGCGTCATTTCAGTTGTGTCTAAAGTAGGACAGTTTAAACGCTCTTATTAAACTGCCGACTCTGTGGCTTATTTTACCAAAGTACCGATTAACGTGAGGCGAAGGGGACGTTAGACCAGTCCGAAAATATAATGATATGTACTTTGTACCCAAGTATCCGTAAATTACAGGTTTCATTTTTCCGATTTACAACACTTCAATGGCTTTATAAAAGACCTATTTATATTTTGATTGTGTGCCGACTTTGGAATCATTAAACTGTTTCAAATGCCCGAGTTCCCCCCCTACCCACCCGTTAAATGACGCCACTGTAGATACTTCCTTTGATTAGAGGGAAGGAGGCAGGGTACCTCAGACTCACAGCAACCTTTATCATCATGGCTGGCGGCGTGTCCGGTGCGCACAGTTGGCCGCATATAGCATTGGTACCGATACCGGTTTCACGACAGAATGATAGATCGGCCATACAAATTGTACCGATCGCCTATATTCAATTACAATTCAATTAAATCACAATTACTCCCGTTTTGCGAAAATAAACCAAATTTGTCGCATTAAATTATTCCGTGCAGATTTTGGTTTCGAGTGTTTACACGATTATTAGTACTACTCGTGTTCACGTTATCCCGTGTGAACGGTCGAAACCGAAAAAAGAAAATTACCAACTATACATATATATTGACTACGGTTAACTTGTTCTGGTCCCAAAAGTTATTTTGTACAGTAATTTAAGACGTAACTCACATGATCCTTCTGATTTTTCAACCACTTTTTTTGGGTACTAAAATTACTCCACGCCCACCCACGTATGGAGTGAAAAAACATTCCCGTAGGCGATTCCCATGAGTTTTTTCAACACTTATAAAAAATGAACAAATAAAAGCCGTTCTCTCAGCGTAACGTTTAATATGATTTCTGATGTGTTAGGTTCCATTGCCGTACGTACGGAATACCTTATAAATCCCCGTTGTGCCAGTCCGTCGTGATATCCGTTGCCGTGGTTACGAACGCCATTGTTAGTTTTATGAAAAACATTATTTGCTCATACTTTTCATCTTTATATATTAGATATTGACCACGCAATATCATTGTCTCAAATTTATTACTTTATCGACATTAAACTTTAATTAAATAGTTTTCTATATTCTCTCTGTACACAGAGATAACTACGAATCGGTCAACCGTGGTTGGTTTTTTTTTTCGATTTAATCTCTATGTTATGATGTTCAATGATTCGTAATTTTAATTAGATCCTTGACAATTTTTTCAAAAGTCGATTCAAACAAAAAGTGAATAATTTTTTTCGCATCGATGTTGATATTATGAATCTGAAACGATTATGATAATTTAAAATATCTCTTCCGGATGATTAGCATTTATTTATCATTTAACTTATGATTGATAAGATACCTTGGAATGTATTTTATTTTATTTTATATATTTATATTAAATCAATGATTGTGCTTAAGAAAAATAAATAATATTATAAGACGCAGTGAAATGTATATAGTAACGATACAGTAAGAGTAAGTAAAAATATTCCAAAAAAAAACCTAACCTACCATTTTTTCGAATGAATAACTTCTTCGATTTGGTCACGAAAAAATTATAATATCTTGCACACAATGCACTCAAAGCGAATAATTTTCATGGTTCAAAAAATTAAATTAAATTTACTGGAATAATTATAGTATTAAACGTATAAAATTTTAATAATTTATGTATTCGCTTTCTAGCTTGTTTGATTACCGAATAAGCCCGAATTTTGATTAAACAGCTGAGAATTCAACCCTTTAATTCGTTTAATCCAAAATCTATCTTATCTTTATCGAAGTAAAACGTAACGATATAACAAACAATACTTAATTTACAATACATTATTGTAGCACTGTGTTTACTGTGTTTCAAATCACGTGTTCCGTAATTAAAACGAAAATATATTATACTTTTCGGTAAACTTGCGTTCAAGATATGTTTACTAATTAAATTCGTGAAACATATGAATACACACATATTATTGTAATAGATTTTTTATCGTTCTTTATTGACTTCCGATAGTATTTAATAACAAATTATAATTACTATAATGTAAATGTAATATAGTTTTTAGTCTAAAACAAACTTTTTGTCGAGCACAGCAAACAACAACAATAACCGAATCAATTATTCATTACGTGTTCTTAACATTGCTTAACAAATGTTGACTAAGGGTCAATTATTCCACCATTCGATTTAAACTATGACTAGGATGAAGTGGATGGAGGAGGAAATCAATATATTAATATATATACACAAACGTTACACTTAATACATACATGTAGTATATGGTATAAATAACCTCGGGCATTATTATTATTATTATTTTTACTATAATATTGTTTTAGGCGCGGATGAAAAATCTGAACGTTTTCACAATTTCCTCCTGCAACGTTAATAACAATAATTTTTATCATTTCTATAGCAATATCACCCAGTGATTGTTTTCGACAAAACAAACATAATTTCACATGGTATTGCGATGGTGCACATGCTCGATCGTTGCATCGTGTTTATTTTTCTAACCAGAACCCAACGCGATGCTGCGAAGCTCCTTTCGCGAAACATTGACAATATTCAGAGAACATGTTATATCGATTGCGTTTCAAACTGCAATTAAATCTAATATGTAAATAACTGCACATTTTTACCATATGTTGTAAACTAGCTATGTCGAATATATTTTCACATGTAGCTATGTTCCGTAAGAATTAATATCCGTTAAAATTGAAATACTACTAAATATTGATTGATTTCCATATAAAATGCTAAACAGTGGACGCCATTAATAAGATTCACTTTTGGACCACCAAAAAATAAGTTTTATAACCGAATGAATCTTAACGTAGAAGGGGGGGGGGAAATTAAACAAAATTTGAATTAATCATTAACTTTATTTTATTTTTATTTTTATTTTTACTGTATACAATATGTTACATAATACGTATAATGTACGTGAATGCATGTACGTACAATGTTTAAATTCGAATGGCGACTGATTGATTGTGCATTATAGAGATGGTAAAATGTTATTTTTTTTTCAACAACAGTAGTTGTTCGTTGCTGTTACTATAAAAAGTACCAGTAAAAATAGCTGTGATTGTAACTTCATATACTACGCTAATATCATAGTATGAAGATATGAATTATTTACTATATAAGAGCGTTATTGAAGTGACTGCTATTACATTATCGTATTCATTATCAGTTCCATTTATGATGAACGAAAAGTTGCAACTTTCTCAATAAGTGATATACACCTGGTATCTCAGTATCTGAGTAGTAATTTGTGACTTCTACTTAGGAATCGATGTGAAAAATGATTGTTATTATTTTATGCCGTTACTAGTACGTTGTACGTACAACAATTATACCGTCGACTGCAACGATCTCTATGGTCTGCAATGACCACCGTCATTACTTTATAATTTGCTGTACATGCATGGTTTATGGTATGATTAGAAATCAGTAATTAGTAATAAAATAATAAAATAAGTTACTACTTGTAAATTAATATATACACATGTGTAAATACATTTTAATATTCTATCCTGTTCATTAACTGAATTGGAGCTTTGGATTTTTTTTGAATTTTTTTTTCGTATTTTTATATTTTATTAACTTTTTATAGTTATATCTGATGATGAATTTTTAATTCTAAATCACTTTTACTTTACAAATATAATAATACTCCAGACTAAGTATACATTAAAAATATATTTTCTTTTTGTGTTATGTTATGTAAAACCAATTCATTTACGAAACTCAACGTCGTTACCAATATTGTGAAATGAGTTAATTTCATTGATTGCATTTATTGGAGCAAGTATCTATGCCATTATAGTTTCAAAAAACGTAACGCAAAAAAAAAAAAATTTAAAGAAATGTTGATAGATTGTATTTATGCTGACGGTGGTCACTACATACCAAAATATAAATTCTACACCGGGAGTCTCATGGCTACAGTTAACAATGAAATCGTCTGAGTTGACAACAATGAACGGATCACGTATCCACGAACATACAGAAGATTTAATTTTTTTTATCAAAAATCGAAAAT
The DNA here is from genome assembly GCA_034509805.1 of Sipha maydis. Lineage (NCBI taxonomy): Eukaryota > Metazoa > Arthropoda > Insecta > Hemiptera > Aphididae > Sipha > Sipha maydis. The sequence goes on along the minus strand of JASXSY010002516.1, from coordinate 49,460 downwards.
AATATCCTACCATAACTGCAGACACGTGTTATATTTTTCATACTCAATTGTATCTTTTCGTTTAAATCATAAAAGTATATATAAAGCGTATTTTTAATCCTGACCATTCATTAATTAGTGGGTTGGCTGTTTATTTTTTCAGCCGTCGTCATTTGGCCGGTATACAATTTTTAAAAGTGTTTTTAATTATACTTTTACCTAAAGATACTATAAAAATAATATAAAATTTAAAATAAATATAAGAGTAGGACAAAAATAGACACAGTATTCCGTGTTGAGTCATAAACAACAGGTCTAAAAAAAAAACATGACCTTCACTTGCATGATAATATTTAGCGCAGTAGTAAAAACAAAAAAAGAGTTAGTTCTTAGGTATATAATATATTATAATTATGTCGTATTCACCCACGGAAAACTCGGTCTTAACCGATTCTGTGTTGAAAGTCATCGGTAAAGTAGTGCAGTTGCGCTAGAGTAACAGCCAGCACGAATTATTTAAGTTTAATAATTGAATTAAATAGAACAATAAGTGCTTCGCAACAGAACGAGTTCTTCATCCACTTACGACGTAAGTTAATTAATAGTTATAATACAACTGCATGGATTGACACTTGGCTTGTTTGGTATTCCGGCACGTCATTCGACTTCAAAACATCACTGTCGTTCTGCTCGTAAACCGCATGCCCGTGTTTGGGCCACTCGAGTAAAAACAATGGAACGATAAATAGATGGAAAGAGAGAGCGAAAGACATGAGCCATGGAGTTAGTAAAATGTTTATCGTCACACTGGCGTCTTGTATTAAACTCAAAAGCAGTGACGAACCATTGAATTGGGAATAAACGATCCTTGGCGGATATTTATATTTATTTCCGAGATAGTTCTGTCAAAATTAACATGTTCTTGAATTCAATTCATGGATATTTTAAAACAGTCTTTACGCGCAGTCAAAGCGTGTAACGTACGTAGGTTTTAATTAAAATGTCTAGTATTACATTTATCATTGGATGCTGTACAAATATAATCGAGTAAATCTTAGTGATTTTTACTATGCGTAAACGTGTTTTCTGTTTATTTTTATCGATTAAGATCTAATTAACGCGTATTGCAGTAACAGGAGACTTGTGATGATGCGCTTTTTAAAAACAATATTCATAAAATGTTTGTCAATGTTTTACAATATTTGTATTATAAACCAGTGAAGCAAATGAACTGAGGCAATTAAATTGAGAATAAGGTTTAAAGAAAAAAAGAGGTCGAAAGCATTTGTAATGCGAATGTGCTGCAATATACACGCTATTGGAAAAAAAAAAGAAGATTTTAACTTGTGTGTTTTAATAAAGGGTTTTCAAATCGTTATAATGTCGTTTACTTTGGTGTTATTTTGATTCGCTATATATTACCAGAGGTATAAGTTTATATACTGAAAAGTACGTATACGACACTCTGTATGCACCACAATACAACACGTAGTTCGGCGTCTACAATATTAGATATTAAAAGAAAAAAAGTGCAGTATAAATAAATCAATAGTCTGCATTCTTAACGTTCATTTTCATTATTTTTTTTTTTTTTTTTTTTTAACTTAAATATAAGATGCTTGATAATATTTACCATTGGATTGCGCTTGCATGAAAAGGCGTCACACCTGTGCGTGGCACAATAGGGCGTGTAACGTATTATATAATTCTGCGGTGTTTGCAGAAGATCCCTAATACCAATCGGTCCAAGAAATAACATGCACATAGTTGTGTTCAAATTCATATAGCTTGTTAAACTGCGTGTTCATTTTACCATAGTGCACCACCAAATATTTTGATATGCGAACTCACTGCCAAAAATAATCACAGTTTATGTATTTATAGTATTTTTCTGTCGCGTTGAATTGCGTCGCATCATTACTATGTATTTTACTTTACCGTTTTTCTTGATACACACGTAGTATAAAACGTGTTATAAGTTTTATTTTATTAATATATTACATGGAGTCTTATAAATGTTATTAATAAATACCGGATTTATATAACAATAATTATTTTATATTTACAAGTTTTCAAAGTAAACTTTATTAGATGTATTAGAATACTTTTTTATGTTACATAGCATCTTGGTATTACTAATGAACAGTACATTTTTGGCATTGAACTCAAATTATTAAATTTAATAATAATTGTATAATAACAATTATTATTATTTTAAAACTTTTCGTTTGAAACGAGATAACCTAAAAAATGAAATACAAATAAATTATGATTTGTATATTATACCATGCCCAAACTTTTCTTATTCTAATTAAATTATTCATTAAGACATTCAAGTTGCATTTACATAATTAGATTCGATAAAATCGAATAGTTCTATAAAAACTTAAATTCTAAACGAATTTATTTCCGTTCAAACAACATTTAAAGTTTAAATTTTGAGTTCGTTATAAGAGTTAGGCATTGTCCATTAACATATTAAAATTTTAAACAAATTGGAAGATTAGTTTTTGATTTATTACACTCCAAAACTTATTATAAGTGAAATAATAAGCTTGGTATATTCTTGGAGACCAAATCAGTGGTGATTCGATATAAAACTTTTCTTTGTGTAAAACGATTAGTGTGAATCTGAATTTCTTAAAAAAATGTATTCCTACATCAAACTATAAATATTGGTGAAATAAATATTAGATATAATAATTCAATAATTATAAGAAGTTCCGATTCAAAATGTTATTAATATTAACCAGAAAAAAAAATAAAAACTTAAACATCAGTTTTGTGTCTTAAATCTTTTTAATCTTAAATTTTGAATTACATCGATGTGTAGTTAACAACTATTTAAGAAATGCATGATATTCCGTTTATTAATGAAACATTTTTTAATTAAAGCTTTCAATAGAATTTTTCATTTAAAAGTTATATTCTACTTTTAATTCGAAAGAATTATAAGTATTTTGAAATTAAAATTATGTATACTAAAATCAAGTGTTGCATAAAATATTATAAAAATCATTTGTGATGGAAATAAAAAGTTTGGTTGTGTAGTTTTGATACTTTTGGTAAAATCAGATGTTGATTACAGGAAAAACAAAGAAATAAAGGACAAAACTATTTCAACAACTAAAGTGAGACAGAATTTGCACTTTTCTTATTTAATTTTTTTTTTTTTTTTAATTATCTTTCTACGTTCATTAACAACGTCAAGGCTTTTCTTAATTGTCAAGTCTAATCGTGAATTTTATGCAAGTCGGTTCGTTAATCAGAGCAAAGATATACCGCTATCAAAAATGTTTCACCATCGTAAAACACGCATTACTATTTGCATGCATTCACATTTATTACTATTTATTTATATTCAGTGAATAAACGAAGGACGTGTTATTTAATACATCATTTAATAATTATTGTAGTTCCCGTGTAAATATGTGCCACCAACACGATATTACGAATTATGAATTTTTTTATTATTTTCACGAATAAGTGTCATAAATTTATTGTAACTACAGTCACAGAACTAAAGGATTAATTAATTTTATTAACTTCTTTCAATTTTCCATGGAGAATGCAGTTAGATTGTGTACGATTGATCGATTTTGTTCCGTATGTAATAATAATTTTCATATTTTACCGTTTCAATGTTTATGATAGTTTCTATTTTGTGTATATTTGTAACGCACACATCCGATGATTGGGTACGAGGAATTTTCTCAGCAAAGTTATGCTGTTTAATACAATATGAACGTAAAGAATCGTCCGGGATCCTATGCAAATATTTGCTCGTTGGCCATGCATGTGTAACTTTTCATTGGGCTCTGTGATAATTTCTTATTCATACAAAGTGTCAGGAATTAAATTGAATATTATTGCGCCAAAGTTTTGTTTGTCTATATCTCCTGCGGTACGTTCTACGAATAATATTTTACAGGTACCTGCCGAGCACGCGTTTTTACCCGCAGTGAATTCGGTCGGATATCATTCCTCGATACTTCTCGGCTGGTCAGAAGGGTCGAATTTGTATAATGGCTTCCGTGTATAGGTGCACGTTAACAGAATTGGGTTATTAATGATAAATATATACATACATACATATTATACATTATCCGATATAATAATAATAATGAATACAATACGGTTTAGGTGCAAAATCGAACAGATTCTGTTAACAAAAGAATATCCTATGCATTTCAATTTCAATGAACAATTTACAAAAAAAAAAAAATACTCCGAAAGTTTTTAAGACATGTAACAAGTGATTATAAAATGGTTTAAAAAACATATTATAAAATTATGACTAACCTTGAAAACTCATAGTCCTTATGAAATCCATTCGTATTTATGTTAAGAAGAAATCAAGATAAACATAATGTTATAAAATTTCCATGATGAAAGAATAATTTCAAATGTTTTTTCTACAAATTTAATTTTGATGTTCTGTGGACAGAATGTTTAAATTTATAAATGTCGTAACACGTCTCATTTATGTTTTCCAATAATTCCACAACTGTACGGTAATATATTATTTTCAATTGGCGTTTGTTTTGAAATTAATTTATCTAAAATTGAATAAATATTATTTCCCAAACAAAATTTACTCTTTCAATGTTACAAATGATTCGCGAGGTATTTGAATAAAAAATAAATCTAAAACACAAAATTTTTGAATAATTACCAGAGTTCCTTACCTTAAATATTATAAATAAGATGTAATATGAAAAAAATAAAAATAAAAATAACAACGCATCAGATAATTTAACTAACCATTATTCACTCGCCATGTCGTTTATCAAATCCGAGTAATAGTTTTTGCTGTGCAATAATCGAATGAAGCGAAACTAATGTCAAAATCACAGGGACTGCAGTAATAGAATATGATATTTCTTTGTAGTTTAAATAATAAACATTATTTTCTGAAGACATAAGCTTTCAATGTAACTACCCATTATGCCCATAACATATTTATATTAATGCTCTTTACGATGTGTTTAATTTGTAAAAAAATTGCCACACACCGTAGTACACGTAAGCATTGGAATTTTACACGAGATGGTATTCCGGAATGGTATACAATCCTTAGTTGTATTTTATTTTTTAAATAAATCGTATCTATAATATAAAAATGAATCACAAAATGTGTAGGTAAGCGCATAACTCAACAACGCCTGGACCAATTTGGCCAATTATTTTTTTTTTTTAATGTTCGTTGAAGTCCAAAAATGGTGTTTTTACAGTGAGAAAAATTCGAATAATTGCTGGGAAGACCCTATAAACAACCCTTTTCTTTTGAAAACAGCCCTTACTATAATATGGATAATATTGATCGTATCCATGGCAATGTAATCACTGATCAAGAACATCAAGGCTAATTTAAAAGGGGAATTGACCACCCCCAGGAGGTGCACAAACAGGAATTTTGAGATTTACGATAGGCATTTTTGTTTATAAATGGTTGCTATGGGAGTTATAAGATTTGAGAATAATATTTATTTATTAGTAGCTGCCATTGAAAATATATAAAATTAATATAATGAATTACCAGACGCTGCAAGCTAACCAAATATAAGAAAAAGCATAAATAAGTAATTTGAATATTTTCTGTTTTTTTGTGTCATTAAAAGTACCAAGAAGATGCCAGAAGGCCAATTTTTGTCGTAGAACAAATGCAGCTACAAACATAAGAAATAGAAGAGCGCAAAGAACAGACGAACAATGCCAATCCGATAGTGCGAATGCTCGTGTTAGTATGGCGCAATTGCGTTAATCTCAATAACAAGAGGCACGTGAAGAACGGAATGAACAACGACAATTTGAGCAAAGACAATCACGTCGATTCGTAGTTGACTCATGCAGAGCAAATTACCAACAACGCCAACAGATTTATCGAGCATTTATATCTGATTCATTCCTGCGTCTAGCATTCCAGTATGAGCCTGATATTGAATATTATGCTCATTCAAAAGTAGTAATTTGTGCTATGGACAAGGAATGCCCGCACTGCCATGCTCTCAAATTAAAAAATGAGCCAGTCGGGATGTGTTTCGAGTCATATTAATCCAACGTATTATGCCAAACTTGGTATAACTTTAATATTTTATTAGAGTTAAATCATACACTTACGTACAAGCATCACTAGGTCCGCGATCTATCGCAGGTGGATTACTTACCTGATAATATACTGCTGTGAATCAGAATTTTTATTCCGGAGAGAAAACTTAAGATAAATCTAGAACATCATCCACTGAATATTAAATAACGAATTGAACAAAGTTTGAGTCATATAGAGTTGGTATATTTAACGAGCAACGAAGTGCACGGGATCAGCTAGTATGAGAATAAAAAAGAATACAAGATTACGATCATTAATACTTAAACGTAACGAACTCTAAAAAACGTAACTATTTAAGGTTAAAATTCATTGGTTGAGTGCTTTTATCGGTTCGGAAAGAGACAACTTCTTTCTTTAACACTGATTCGGATGACCTAAAAAAACCGCACACATCTGCAAGATTATATTTATTATAGTCGGTGTGAAAAGTAAACAGATATATGTTACGTTTTAACACTAAAATATTTGTGTTTACCCATTTAATAAAGTAAATGCGTTCATTATTTAATGTATGGATTGTGTAAATTGTGTAAGAAATAACATTTTTCTGCGTGCGTTATTTATATATATTTATAATTTTTAAATAAAACGTGAAAGGATAGAAAAATAAAAATATTTTATTTATTCCACAAGGGATGGTTTTTAAAATTTTGACAGAACTTATTTATTACCTTGTTAGCATAAAGGGTTCGGCTGTCCAAGATACGCTTCCATTGCGTTAATGGCAGGTAATGCGAATATATATGTAACAGTTATTACACATTTAGATGAATTATATTTAAATGTTTGACGAATAAAAATGTTATCATTGATGTATTATCATCAAATATTTTATTCCAGTTTGTGAATCAGTGATGTATTTAGGAGGGGGGCTAGAGGAGGCGATCGCCCCAGACAGTATTTTTTAGAGGCAACATCAGATTTTTACATAGCCCATTTTATGTTGATCAACAATAATATGAATTGGTTATTTTTTTTTATCTAAGATAATATTCTAAGATTGGAAATATTCATGGGAGGGGTAGACAACAATTATCGACGAAAAAACTTTCCTTCAAAACGTAAATAAGCAAAAAAAGTCTTAAAATTTTTTGTACAATACGTAATCTGTAATCAGAAAAAAAGATTTATAATTTATATATATTAACATAATATTATAAATTAAAATATAATAATAATAATTTATAATTACTCCATTTTATATTTGTGACAAATTTATAAAGATAACATAATGTGTAAAGTTTAAACTTTCTTTTACTAACAACTAAAAATTGTTTGATGGGAATTTTTGATTAAATAGTCAATGGGAACTAGTTCCGCTAGAGAAAACAAAAAGTGAATTCATTAAAAACAAAAATGTAATAAATAAGTTAGAAAGCACTTGAAGATTACGATAACGTAAAGGCTGTTATATGACCTATGGGTGGTTACTGAAAGGTAAGCTCCAACGCGCTCAGTAGGCGGAAAAAGTTAAATAATTTTTGTGAGGGAGGGGGCAGAACTACATAAGCACCCAAATTTCTGAATACGTCTCTGACATGTATTGAAACAACTAGTTTATAATTGCAATATTTTTAGATCAATAAAATGGTACATTTATTTTATAGAAGTTGCTCGCTTTTCTCTTCCATAGGAATTTCAGATATATAAGACTTTCTCTTGAAGGACGACGATATTTATTTTTTAATATTTTACTTTATAATTTATATATATATATATATATATATATATATATTATTTTTTATTTTTAATACTCGATCAATAGTGAATTCAGACCATCGAAAACGACATAATTTTAAGTCTCCCATTTATAACGTGCGCTACTTAGGAATTTAGACGTTATTATTAAACGTTTTAAATGGATTTATTGATCCAATACAGATTTTGAAAAATTCATTTGAATTCGTTATTAAGACTACTTAAAAATTACTTTTGTATTTATATCGTTTCCCCGAAAATTATAAAAAAATTATTTTTCTATATAATTTTTTAGTTGGGCTTATATGAATTAAATTAAAAACGCAGAAAAGTTGTTTTCAATTTATGACTAAATTCAAATGTAATTTCAACTTTCTTATTGCATAATTGCATGTATGTAAGTGCAGGTAGATCAAAGGATGCGCTGGAAATAGAAAACGTCTAAATTCCTGTGTTACACGTGTGATGTGAAGGACATACAGTAAACGCTTACAATTAAACAATAATAATAATAATACAATTAAATATTCACTAATAACCGAATACTGATATTATAATGTTGGTAGTCAACGAAACATTGGGTGTAACCATTTTCGGCCAACACAATTTTCTTTAAAATTTATAATTTTAACAACTGAACATATTATTAAATTTGTTAAATTAAAAAATAATTTTTATCATTATATTCCTATATATTATTTATATATTTTTCTTCGTTCTTAAACAAAAATTATAAAACTTATGTATATACTTTTAATAAAATAAATAGTGTATTAAATCAATTTAAGACATAATTTTCTTCAAAACGAGTCACAATTGATTTTGAAATGACAATTCACAAAGCTGTAGAAATTGTTTGGCTTAAAATATTGGGTTGAACAACAATTTTGGCTATCCATAGATTATAAAAATATGTCATCTGAAATAGAATAATGAATTAGACTCACTTTTGGATTATTGTTTTTAGACCCACATGAAGGATAAGAATTTTTTGTAAATGGTTTTATGTTAGACTGTCCCTATGATAAAAGATTAAAAAATACGATGATTACTAAACTGAAAATTTCATAAATGTAAAAAGCTTATTTTTACCTCAATATTGGACTGCTGTGTGGGAAAGTTTGGCTAAAACTAATACTTGCGAATCGTTCCACTCTTTTTTTAATCAATGCTTTTATGTTCATACTCTACTTCCCATATAAAGCTAGTTACCTGTACTTATAAACGAAGTCCAAACAGATATAGACATAAGTATTAAATAAATCAACATTTTAAAAATATCTCGTAATATAAAAAAATGTGAAACGGCAACGACAAAATGAAGCTTACATGGAAACCTATAAAAATAATAAAATATGTCATTGCACATTTTTCCATCAAATATCACATAATTTTAAAAAATAAAACTTAATCTGAATGCATATTTTATTATTATATTTTTAATCATCTAATGTATTATATTATAACATTTTATTGTATTACCAATTATTTTATTATTTTTTCACAAAGAATTAGGTAATAATTTTTAAAAAAAAAAACACATTTTTGAATATTATCATAAATGATAATATTTTTGTAATTGTAAATTTTAAAAAAAAAATACTGTGTTAGCCGAAAAGGGAACGGTAAGTGTTGGCCGAAAAGGAAATGGTACATTTTGGTCGATAGGGTGCCGCCCGAAATATTTTTACGAGTATTTTTGTTTAATATGTCCCTTTACGTTTAATGTGGTATAATCAATAAACTAGAATAGTAATTATTAAAGTAATATTTTTCCTTCGACTTTGCCAGTTCTTATTTTAAGTAAATGTTCCAATGAAAATAACCACCTGCGTCATTAGGTACATTATAATTAAATTTTCTTCCCCTTACATGGCTGTATTCTATTACCATAACAAATAAAATGTCTAATGAATTCATTGATTTTAAAATTGTTTCCCTTTTCTTTTTAATTGAAAAATCACTGAATTCTATGTTTTATTCGAGATGACATATATCATAATTTATCAACCCAGGTGCTACGAATACTTTATTTAATTGCATTATACATATATTGAAATTAAAATAATTTTATGGCAGCGAACAGGGTCAAAAGCAGATTTATAATAATACATTCATTTCATAAAGAACGAAACTAAATCTATTTTTATTTTTTTTTTTTATTACTTAACCTAAAGGGTTAAACGTTTCATATGACGAATATTATTCGACTTTCTTATTATAGTACACGAATCGACACATCGTTAATCGAAAATGTTTCATTCTATTTGATAACCGGTTCTTGAACTCTTAATAACTTGTAATACATAAACTGTATATGCGGTTTTTTTTCTTTGTTGCTTTTTAGACTTTTGGTGAAGGTGAGGATGAAATTATTAGTTTTTTTACTAAATATGGGCGTTTTCTTGTGGAAACTATAGTTTTAAGAAGTAAAATATCCAAAACGTTAAGCATAACCCCTCTAAAGATTAAAAAATTAAATTGAATATTCCTTTAAAAAAAAAAATCTTAGCCATGAAAATTTTAACTAGCTTATAACTGCCTTGTACGTATTTTATAACTCTCAAAGTACATTGCAATTTCGTTTGATAAAAAATTTAAAAACTGTCTTTATTGGCTTTGAGAGTTATATATAATACACACATGGATGTTGTAATGAGCTATAAGGGTTAAATTTTACTCTCTCACATCTTATCGTTTTATTCTGAGAGAATTTCGTTTAACTTGCGTTAAATATAATATGTCACTTGAAAGATTAGTAGAAAAAACTGAATTTTAAGGTATAAAAAGTATTAAAAAAAAAAATTTAAGTATTCTGATATATTTAATGCACATAACAATTATTTATTTTTCTTAAATTATGAATCATTATATTTCCAAATTAATTAACAGTATGGGTATAGGAAAGTAATTAAGGTAATACAAATGGTGACTCAATATTAAATAACAATTTATTTATTATTTTTTTTCTATAAACAAATTAACATTTAATACGAATAAACATTTTTTGTAAGCAAATCATGTATCATATATCTTTATTATTTGATGGAAATACTTATGATCTTATAAAATATAAATACAACAAGTAGTAAAAAAAAAAATGTAATTTTGTATCAATTTTTATTAATACTATTTACCAAAAACCACATATTTATTTTAACCGGACTATGTAAACTTTAGAAAAAAAATTCAATGCAGGACAGTTTTTGACAAACCTCACAAACCTCACAAACCTCACTCATCTTTAATTTGATATTCGTTATTTACCGAGTATATTTTCTTCCTCCTTGTTGTATCATTTCATAACACTTTATAAACCAAGTTATTTTAATTATATTTTATGTATATTATTTAATTAGATAATTTGTATTCAACTTAATTTATGGTTTTCGCATAACCACTTACATAAATTCTACTAAAATTATTTTAATTTTTGTAATCCCAATATTTTATTTTATTTTTTTAATTACTCTAATATATGATGACATGATATTTAAGACTGAAGTGCTCACCATTATTTCAATTGCCACTTTTCTGTACAATTTCAATCATATATATATATATATATATATATATATATATATATATATATATATATTATATATATTTTACAAATGTTTAAAAAATATTGTAATCATTCTTTTATTTATAAATATATATTATAATTATTAAAAATTCCTTTTGTAGAACAATAGTTCTTACATTTTACGAGGAGTTCAAGTCCCATCCACACTATAACTTTTTTTTTTTTTAATTTAACAACATTTGTTTCTTTTCAATCATAAAATCGTGAATAAGGACGAAGTAGAGTAACTGAATAACATTTATATATATATATATATATATATATATTAACCTCAGTTAATATGAGATCGAAAAATTCAGTATTCAAAAATGTGAATGAAATTCCCAAGAGTTTTTACCATATATAGTTTCAATAATATCCAAGTTAATACCTAGATTTTCTCTTGTAGAATTGTAAGTGAAATTTGAATGATAAAATGTGATATTTCTCCACCCCCTCCCAAATTTCTATATTTTGATTTTGTTGTTGAATATTTGTAGATTCATCAGTTGAGCTTTCCTGAGAAGGATAATCACTTTTGATCCGTTGACGAGAAAGGATAAACAGTTATTTCATCTTGGATACTTGTTTTATATTTTCTATTATTTTGTAAAACAAAAACAAAATCATTGTTTACACTCCTAAATTTTAATTAAATTAATTTAAAGATATTTATTTAATAAATAATTAATTGAAAAAGTTGACTCTTACCTCAGGAAAGTAATCTTAATTAACATTCTTCAGGTAATTCGTCTGATGAGAAAACGTTATCATCTGATATGTGTTAAATATTTTGTGTATCAAATTCATTCATTACGAAAAAATTATACTTAACTGAATTACATGAAACACAGGCTCATAACATCAAAACACTGAATGCGTGGGAGCCACGAACAATCAACTACGTATAAATATTAATTTGTGAGATATTTTATTTACTGAATTTTCAGTTTTGTAAATCACAATCGTTTTATTATTATTATTTTCTCGCACCTTAATTTCATAAACAAAAACTGAAACAGTTTGTTGTGATAATATTAGCTTTTAGTATAAAATTTTGACGTCTACTCAAATATACTGAATTAGCAATTGTTTTCTATGAGCATCAAATGTAACTCTAATCTAAAATAATGTATATTTTAGGCATAATCAATTCAGAATATTGTTAGCATCATACGATAAGCGTTAGAATCTATTTTTATTTAAATAAAATCCAAGGCGTTTATGATCAAACTCTTTGTTTTAACTAGGGCGTAGTTGACCCGATTAGGCGAGTATTAAAATTCACTCACGCAGCTATTTTAATGATGTGCATCATTATATTTTATATAACTATATATTGTGTCATAAATCAATTGTAATGATTCTTTCTATACGCGCACAGACTACATAGTTCAAATAATTAAGGCCTCATCCAACAGTTCACTATTTACATCCTAAATATGTCAAACCCCAGAAGGACTGGTCCAAGATTCGCCCCGACGTACTTCATTACATAACATAGACACAAAACCCTTCCCTAAGCTCTTGGCCATAGGTCATTAGTACGTGTTTAACGAGCTATTGGCCATAGGCCGTCTGGACGTGCGGCATTGATCGCCGGGACCCTTAAATGAACTTCTGGAGACAAATCATTACTACGTGCGATTATTCCACTTTTTTCACTATTCGATTTGAGTTTTTTGTGCAAGTGCCGAAAAGTGCTCAGCATCGATGCACTGAACTCTATGTCTATTTCACTTTATTTCAACTTCACTCTATCCTATAGTATTCATAAGTGTCCAGCTCATCGATATCCGAATATCTACCACAGAACAGGTAAGGGCTATTTTATTTAGTTTTCAAGGCTGTTCGATTACACTGTTCAAATCTCGTCGATGTATTATTTCATATCTCTATTTCTCTTATATTCCATTGTATTCATATATTTTGAATATTGAGTATTGACACTATAAAATAGGTGTTCTCTAGCTGGTTTGTTAAACGATCATAATAATTTTCGGAAAATCGTGATTATATCGTTTTTGTGACAATATAATAAAAATATAAGTACTTTTAAGGAATGCAAGCATTCTTTATACGTATACATGACAGGCAATATTTGATTGGGTAAAGAACGTAAATGTAATAAGTTTCTTACTCATTGATACAGTGTTACAGTATAAATGCATATAACCCAATGCAGAATAAACGCGTATAGTTTACCACACGTTGAATTACTTTGTCTGCACGTACAGTCACACCTACTCTGTTCTTAGATTTAATTGCTTTGGGCTCTTTGTGTTTGAAAAATTACGTGGAAACCTATCTATGCATCTCAGAACTTGACGATTGCGATCGATCCAAAATCGGATATGTTTCGACATGTATCATAGTAAGTTCCATAATTTAATTTGAATTTTGATTACCGACACACACACACACACGTTATTTGGGTCATAATGGTATTTTTATCTTTCGTTATCAATAATAATCTACAAAATTACCAATTATTCCAAATCCATTTTTTATTACTCCATTGCTCATATTATCAAATATATTATTCACTTAATATCATCATATACCTATATTCTTATAAATATACAGAAAAACGTATATAATATTTTATTTATCGTTTTAATTTTAATTGTATTTTATTATCAACTTATTAGTATATTATGTTATAATTTAGGCAAAAATGATTATTGTATTTACAAGAAGAATTTATTTATTTCTATTATTGTTGAGCTGAATAGACTAGTGCAAACATTTTTACACAGAATAAAAACGTAAAAAAATATTACAAAAATAAACTTTCAATAATAATAATAAATTTACAAAAATATCGAACGAGAAAAATCATAGTTAAATTTTTATATTATTTTTCGCTAAACTGAATCCAAAAATGAATACAGTTTAATTGAATAATATTTTACACATAAATTAATTAGCTTTCATTAAGTTTGTATTTCATAAATGTTTAGTATCAGTTGGGAACTGTTGAGAAAATCCATTTCGTATAGTTAATTTATTAAGTTCAGAAAACTTGATAACTTTTAAACTATTATGCGGCCGTTTTAACAATTTAATTATGGTATTTTAATATGGTAAGTAACAATGTTATTGGTAAAAGGCCATCCTCTACTGAATAAAAAATAATAATAATAATAAAAGTAAGGTTTATACACCTATAAAATACATTTTTAAACATCATTTTATACAATATTAATTCAATTTTACCTTACAATAGAGTAAAAAAAAAAAAGAAACTCTAGCAAATTAAAATTTGCGTGGAATAAGTAATAGGGTTTTTAGTATTAAGGACATAAGAAATATTTTCCGTACCCATTTTTTGGTAAGTTTAAAATTGAATTTGCATAATACATTAACTACCGTTTCCAGCTGTTATCTTAATAAAACCACTATTTATTCGTAATTATATGGAAATCATTGCACGTATCTACACGTTTTTGATATTACATAATAATATTATTATTATTAATTTAAACAGACGTGATAAAGAAATACGTGGTTTTTCGACTGATTTGAGTTAAGTAAACTGTGAAATGAATTATATTCATTAATCTACAACTGTAGAAATGATGAGCCATCGCTGGTGTGTACGCCATGGCGGCTCTTACGGCTGTGGCAGTAAACCGCCAAGACTCACGTTTGATTGCGGGATAGGTATGAATATTTTGAAGGCTGATCGTACGATTCCACGTTGATGATTGAAAAACAACAAGACATACAATGAATGCGCGTCGCACTTAATAATCTATATATATAAAAATGGAGACAAAAAATTCGAAATTGTATCAGTTGAGAACGGCTGGGCCGACTTGGCTCAAATTTTTTTTTAAATGATAGAGAATGTCGTGGAGCGGGTTTATAGGGTTTATATATGGACCTAACTCCACCCCTGGGAGGTGCTCAAACAGGAATTTTGAGACTTACGATAAAAATTTTTGTTTTTGTTTATAAATGGTTGCTATGGGGTTATAAGATTTGAGAATAATATTTATTAATATTTAGTGGTTAATATAATGAATTACTCGACGTTGCAAGGTAACCAAAAAAAAAACATAAATAAGTACTTTGAATATTTTCTATTTGTTTGTGTCATTAAAAATGCCAAGAAAACGGCAGAATTTCAATTTTTGTCGTAGAAGAATAAGAAATAGAAGAGCGCAAAGAACAGACGAACAATGCCAATCCGATAATGCGAATGATTCGTAGTTGACTCACGCAAAGCAAATCACCAACTACGCCAACAGGTACATCGAACATTTATATCTGATTCATTCCTGCGTCTAGCATTCCAGTATGAGCCCGATATTGAATATTATGCTCATTCAAAAGTAGTCATTTTTAATTAGTAATTAGTAATTAAAGGAATGCCCGCACTGCTATGCTCTCAAATTCAAAAATGAGCCAGTCTGGATGTGTTGTGCATCAGGAAAGATGCAACTACCTGAAATTGAAACACCACCTGAACCATTGAACGGTTTACTTATCGGTACAGATCCAGATTCTAACGTGTTCCTGAAGCCAATTAGAACATTCAATTCATGTTTTCAAATGACATCGTTCGGAGCAACAGAAATAGTTCGTAATATTAATGCAAATGGTCAACAATACAGTTCTATACTACGGATTTTAGTACGTTAAGGTTAGGTATTTAAATCAAACACTAAGGTACGTACAAACAGCACTAGGTCCGCGATCTACCGTAGGTAGATTGCCTACCTGATAATATACTGCTGTGAATCAGAATTTTTAATCCGGAGAGAAAACTTAAGATAAATCTAGAACATCATCCACCGAATATTAAATAACGAATTGAACAAAGTTAGAGTCATATAGAGTTGGTATATTTAACGAGCAACGAACTGCACGGTATCAGCTAGTTATAATAATAATAATTAAAATATGCAAATATTGAATTTACTCTATATTATAATATTTATAATATAGAAGACCAGGAGCTCATTCGCTGATCATAGACTTTTTACATATAATAACAATGATAATAATAATAAAAATTATTAGCGATTTGACTACAACACGACGGTAGAAATAATGGACAGCACTCTTGACACCATTAGAGCCGGATGGAAGCTGCAGACAAGCAATGATGAAACAGTACACACGAGTCGGGCAACAACACGACGCACCCGCCGGTTTGAACACCGACGGCGAGGGTGCACACACGTTAATTATAATAACGGTGGCGGTGAGGACGCACCTACGTCGAATATAACGGCGACGACGAAAAGGCGTGCACACGTTAATTAGCAAAAATCAAAATCGCGTCACAGGCTGAAAAACGTACACAGGTCGAGCGGCACCACGACGCGACGATAAAAAGTGAGACGAAAAATGTGAAGTGAAATGAAAAGTCACGAGTCACGGCTGTACGCCTCCTCGATGTCGTCGCGCGCGATAATTGGCGAGACTCGAGGTCGGACTGAGATAGGCGGTGGCGGAGGGATCGGGACAGACTTATATCAAGCTCCCTTGGACACGCGAATCCGGTGGCACGAGAGCCAGCGGTGCGAAGCATGTGCGACTCGAACAGATGGTATTAAACGTACGAGTTTGTTAATAAATAAATATTTAATACCTATTCGTTAATTGACCTTGTGGATAATAAAACACTTATTGCGTAGCGTTCGGCTGTTTTATTTTACCGAATACAACGGTTTTTTCAATAATCGAAATTGTTTATTATTATTACTATTTTTTTTTTCTGAAATAACTTTAACGTGTAAATGATGAAAATGTAAAAAAATGTTTCCCTGTGATAATGTTTAAGACATTCCATCATGTGTAGCTAGCTTTGTGAAACGATGAAGTGTTGAATGAGTGAAACGTGTTATTATTAACAAACGAAACCAATATTGTTTGTCAATTGGCCACACGAAAACCGATCTTCCGATCGATCCATACTGAATCGTGGAAAACCTATCTTCAACGTTCATATTATTCATCCAGTAAATATGAATCCGAAACGGTGGACGGTTTGCTGAGATTTTCGAAGGCCAAATACAATTAACATGATAATAAAATAACCCCAAATGGTTCAATTGATTTTGCCGACCCGTAAAAACGTCAACCAGTGATCTGTCACTTAATTTCGCATAAAAAATCGTACCCGAATTGTTTGTCACCTGCTTCGCGACCACCATCGTTATCATGCGAAAGTACAGTGCGCGGTATTCCATTCACGTACCTACGATGAAGTTTTTCTCACGGATTAGGATTTGTTAACTCCATTTAAATGTAAATGATTTCGGACGCTCCTGGATCGCGTTCCTGGACGTGTTCTAGAAGTGCGACGCGGCAAAACCACGTTTCTTATAACAACACCTGTCAGTTTGTTTCACGGGCAATCGGAAGGTCACATGGCTCGTGTTAGTGATGGGCGATTCAGGTTAGTAAATCGATTTTTCGAATCGATTTAAATCGAAATTAAAAAAATCGACCGATTTATAAATCGACTAAAATGAATCGACTTTTCGAATCGATTTAAATCGTAATTAAAAAAAAAAATAATAATTTCGATGACGCTTTTAACCCTTTCCCTGCCAGACGATTTTTATACTGTCATATGTCCCTGCCACATAAATTTGACTTTTTTATTATTTTTTTTCTCACTACTTTTAATATTTGGAACAATGTAGTGAACCAACCTACAAAGCTTAAAAAATTCAAAAATCATTATCGACTTAGTAATTGAAGTCTCTGGAAGTGTATTGGTTTCCCAAAATTCGGTAATTACCGACTTTAAGAAATTTAATCAAGATAAAACACCACATTATCAAACACTTAATATTTATTATTTTATGTTATATCTACAATTTTATAAACACAATATAATAACAATATGAAATAACAAAAAAAAAAATATATTACAAAATAATAATAATTTAGATAATAATATTTCACCACATTTTGGCATTCACTACTTGAAATACAAATTTAAGCATAACAACCACAAAAATCATGGTAGAAATGAAATTTTGGTATCATTCAATTATATGTATTATCACAGAACAATATGTAATAATGGCACTACAGTGTAAAAAATATTACATTAGTGAAAAAAAATTGGTGACCCCAATGTGACCAATACAAATATTCCAAGGATATTTTAAATATATTTTAAATCGGCTGAATCGAGGAAAAAAAATCGATTCAACAATAAAATCGGCCGGGCTGAATCGATTTAAATCGCCCATCACTAGCTTGTGTGCATTCCATCCAGTTTTGGCGCTGGTTCATTTGAAAACCATGTCATGTTTATTGTAGTGATGAGTGCACCATTACGAAATTCGTAAGTGCTCAGTAGTAATATTTTTCGACCGTGTTCGGATATTAAAATCATCTCTTTAACATATTATTTATCATGTTTGAATCCACTAAACATTTATCATGTTTGAATCCACTAAACGTAGTTTAGGTTATTACGGTATTAACCAATAATGCGTGTCAACTTTAATTTTTATTTTTTTTAAAGTTTTAAAATTTCAAAATGAAAACATTATACGCGATCATTTGGAGGCTCGAAATTGAATCGCACCAGTCAATGGAAGTTCTAAGCACTTACTGTAGCCGTGTGTCGGCCGAAGGCTCGATAACATCCTAAAACGCACGAAACATTCGTAAAAGCTTACTCAGCCGGCACACACTAGTTTCTTTTAACGCGTTTTTGGCGCGTCCAGACCAAAAACTTCCGAAATAATTTGTAATTAAAGTGAGCTATGCACGTTATTCATTTGTCTGACAATTATTTGCTCTTTAATTTTTTCTCGCGACAACCGGTTGTGAACAGCTGTGATTGGACTTCAGACGTTGTAGAGCGGTACTGCACATATCCATATCCATATCCATATCTATCGTGTGCACTACTCAGTCGAATATTTGTGCACGACTATTGTTGCAAAATCTTTCGTCGTCCTGTGCAACATGTAAAATGCTGAATAAAGAATGCGCTCAATACAGGAAAATATCAACGCTAGCCGACTGTAAATACAAAACCGTAACATTTGTGCATCATAGTCAAATACGTCTGTGCCAACCGTGGATTTCAAAGTATCCCTTGCAGCATCCTATACTCGTGACCCGAGTGAAAAAGGGTAACAACCGACCGACCTCGAAAAAATGTACACAGCACTCTCCTAAAAGCATCACCGAGTACCATCTTGATGTGGCTAAATTAAAAGTACAAATATACTTTGTACACTGTTACAACGTCAAATATTTAAGTGTTCGTAAGTCGATATTAAGTGCAAGCGACAACATGTAACGATAACATAAAACGAACACGAGTTATTAGCTTGCGGATTATGATGTAAGTTTTACAACGTCAATAAGGTTGCACAGATCGTGTTTTATCATTGACTGAGATTTTTTTCATGTATTACCTTCCTATAATTTTATACTCACTTTACATTCAAAGTGTATCGTACATAAATGCTGTACAGGATAGGTTTATTGAAAAAACTAAGATACCAGTATATTATTAACACTACCGAATGACTTAAGTCGAATATCATTTATGTGGAACTTTTTTTTATTCGATCAGTTGATGCTACTATATTAAACAATTATGTAAATTCAATTACATCTGATTTATACAATGTTTTGAATTTATTTATAAACATTATTTACCCTAAAATTCCCAATTCGAGAAAATATATTTATCTCGGTTGGTGGAAAAAATAAAATATTTTTAAAACAAAATAAGACGATTTTGACCGAACAGTTTATTTATTTTCACGAAAAATATTCACGGGATGACTCTAAAATTGACAGCTAAAAATAAATTGCATCCCCGCGAACAGTTGCGGATCGGCTGTATGTGATGAATAACAAGGATTTTTTGCAAGTATAATACATAACTAGTGTACAAAATCATTATGATTGTGTAGAAGTACAAGACAAAATTATAATATTTGATTTAAGTCGATTATTAAAGTAAAAAAAAAAAAAATCTAAATATTGGTACGAATGATTTTTTTCCCTTTTATGTAAACTGTTTCCAAAAATGTTTTCGGAATTGTAAACAACAATCGGTTGTACTTATGATTATATTTTAACAGTATTATAAATATACGTACCGAACTTGTTATCTACGAAACTTATATCATTCAAGAAAATGTATAAAAAAAAATATTCTTTGTTCAGTTTTTATTTAATTCCTATTAATATAATCCAGCTTATGCTCAAAATATGTTTATCTTTTAATTATAACTATTCGAGACGCTAAATAAATATTCTAGCTTAAAACAATTCCTCCATATTTTAATTTAATCATTTAGAGTTGTGTAACATTTTTAATTTTTTTTTTTATGCATCCAATGTTTTACCTGCGGCTTATTAGATGAATCAATTTAAAATTTAAGAAAAGTGAAACGCGAAACAAAGTTTTTAAAGTTCATCCCAATACAACATTATCCCTGGGGTTCTTGCTGTTCTTATAACTCAAAATTATATTAAAATATCTAATAAACTTTAAAACTTCTTGTAAACGATATTAAATATTATTGATCCGTGAACGCGATCAGAAATCGTTTGAAAAGTAATCATTTGCAAACTGAATGTTCATTAATAATTGAAAATATCGATTATGAAACATTGTTTGGTGTACATTTTAAAAGCTAATTATTTTCGTCGGATACTGTTTTGAGAATGCATAGACGTTGTATCGTGCGCATACAAGACTTGTTAGATTAATCCAAGTGTCACTGATCTGCCATCCGGGTACATTCGCATCATGCACTGTTCGACCCGCGGTCAACCATTAATCTTTAAACTTTTCACCTGGTTTTCCAACACCAGTTTTTTCTTTAAATATTGATCAGAGAACCGATAACGTCTGTGTGTAATATATTATCCGTAGCTTAAACTTAACTCTGCAGGTTATGTTTTATCAATATATAATCACAAATGATTAAATGAAAATAGAACACTGTTAAGCTTATTCGTCATTGCGTGCGAAGCAATGGAAGAAGGGAACACTCTCAATGTAGATCGACGATATGCTTAACTCAAAACATTTTGACGGTAATCGAAACGAGACGTTAAACACAAACCATAGAGAAATCGGTTTACGCGCACAATTACCAGAAGATAATTATAGGACGTAGTTAATTAATGACAATACGCGCCGAACTGTTGAAAATAAGTACAACGATCGGTAGTTTGTGTACAACAGTGACATCGGTAACACGTAACTCTTCGATCATCGAACCTGTAATTTATCTGTAACGGCACCACACTACCATAGTAAACGTAGATATACTCGTACAATGGAAAAGGAAAAACAGTTATTACATGAAACTATGATAGTTGTAACGAATTGATATTGCTAGATTTTGTATTAAGTATAAGCATGTAATATAATGATGAAAATGTATGAAATAATAACTAAATTAAAGATATAAGCCCCAATATTCGCGTATTCTTATATTGGTACTTTTAAGTTAAGCATATGATGGCATTACGATTATTCTATTCCTTTCCAACAACAGTCCAACACGTATAGAAGATAATTCTAAGCAGGGATCCTTAACTGTCCATTAAAAAAACATTTATTTATGGTGATCGCGATTAGTTTTTCCTATTTTACTACACTTCCGAAAAATTTTTATTATCAGTAGAAAATAAAATATCCAACAGTATTTTGTAAATCTTATACCCGAATAAAAGTCTAAATCTAAAAATATAAAATATATATTTTCATCGTGAATACCTTAAACACCGTAGTTTTTTTTTCAGTCAAACAAAAATTATTTCCACCCCTATACAATATAATTCCAGAATTGTTTATTGAATTCATCCCTCAATCATTCAATAAATACAGTTTTGATACTTTCACTCGTGCTGATATTGTTATTTTTTATACGAATCTAGCTTATTCTAAAGAAATAACTCAATTGATAAACGGTCGTTTAGAAAACTCGTAAAAGGAAAATAAGATTATATTTTAACTAAAATAATAGTTCCTATATATGTCATTACATTATACGTAGGTACTTATATTGATTTTACAATTACAATATTTATTCTAAGTAATACGATATCAAATTTTTTCCAAAAATAAATCGAGCACTTTCCCAAGTATTATGTTTATATAATCAAAAATAATAACATAACAAACACAGATGCGTGATAGAAATATTTCAAATAATGCGACGACAATAATGAATAAATTTCGAAATTTTAAATATACATCACAGGATATGATTAACACTTAGTTGTTTTTCTTTTATTCCTGAAAAAAATTTAGAAAATAAAGTTAAATATTATGTGAATTATATGCGGTTATACAAAAAAAAATTAATTAAAAATTAATATATTATCTTGTGTGCTGCAGTATAGTAATTATAATAATTGTATATTCATAAAAAACATACGCTTTTATTGTTTATCAAATACATCATAATATAATATAATATAATAATATAATATAATAATATATAATAATATAATATTGAATCTTTCTAAGAATGGAGCGCACAAAATCGCTGACCATCATGTTGTGTTCGTTACATTATCTTTGTAATATGTGTGGCCCACGAGACTTTTGTGAGATAAGGAGTGGCTCATTGATCAAAAAGGTCGAAAACCATTTGGCTAAACAATTCGCGCGCAGCAAAAGAACGGGGATAATAAACAATCCTCGATAACATTTATTTTTACGAACTTTCGTGCATATTTAAACTTATCGAAATTTAATCCATCATTTTTTTCTAATTAAAATGGACAGTTATCACGTATGCATTCTATGATTTTATCTTCTCATCAGCAGTTTCCATGCGGATTTCATCCTTGTTTTACCTATTCATATAATTAATAATATAATCAGCGGGAATACTAAATAGAACGTGAAAAAAAAATACGGATAAATAAAATTAATGTTGTCCATAAAAAAAAATAAAAAAAATAATTGAACAAAGCCAGTTATTTCAATGAATGTATGGGTCCTTCACATTAAATAACATTATAAATTGTGTAGTTTACTATTATTTTTTTTCACGAAAAACGCCATAACCTAAAATATGATTTAAAAAATTTACATAAAAATCGTTATAACATCTTAATTTCTTTGATCAATTACTTGGAGATTGTTGAAGCTAATACGATTTTTGAACTTTAAAAATAACGTTATGAAAAAAATTTAAGTACATATTATGGGGTTTTAAGTGCATAAGTGCTTGCATATTTAGAGCTTTTTTAGAGCTACAAGTTCTCTGCCCTACTTATGAGTAACAATCGTCTAACATGATGAATAAATAAATTAAAATGTATTTCTTTTCATTGAGATTCACCCGAAGTATAATTCTAATTGTTATAATATTGCAAAGACCCTATATATCACCAACATTTTATTTTGCTAATTTGTTTTTAAAATTAATACTCTAATAAAAATAAAAATAAATAAATCGAGGATTAGTTAAAGTGGACTCGGCCTTAAAGTTTCACCTGTTTATATATATATTTATACATAATACGCAAGAAACTTATTTATATATTATTTAACTAAAAATTACGGCTAATATTTTATTACGGTTCTGATTTTTGCGTGTAGATACGTTACATATTTTCAACTTCTACGTGATATTTGAAGTACCGTCTCATTCGACAATCACAATTCATAATTGTTGACACTGTTATTATTTTGTTATAAACTGAAAATACGTAGCAATTGAATTACAAAGTCATTGAGTCAAAATGATATCTTCATGTTCTTACGAACAGGATGTTCAGTTGTTCGATTTCAAAACGCAAGAAAGCGCGTAAGAATTTTTATACACAAATCCACTTCTAATATTATTAACTTACATATTACTACACTACTCGGTACAGCACGTATGGATATAATATGTATTCTGTAATATCTACATTAATCAGTTTGCTAGCTCTATGCGACAGAAGACTCTTTGTAGTCTACAGTTGTATTACATTAATTTTACACGACCATTTCTATGGTTTCAATTATTACGACCGTGGTCTTTATCTTACAAAGCTATATTATTCTACGGATATTCAGCTGTATGATTTGCGTTTTGGAATATTTAAACTCAGAGTTACTATCTATAATGCATATAATATGTGTTCTTAAATACAGTTACAATCCACTCATATAATATTTCTTATCTAATCATTCTCAGAAATACTCATCGTAATTTAAAAACGAAGTTTTGTTTAGTTACTGAACATCTGAAATGTCACTAATGTCACTATTTTAATTACGGATTTCATGACCATTTTATTAATTGTTCACATACTTTTATTGTGATTTTTTTCTTGTTTACATTTTATAGAACATAATCAAATTAAAAGTTAAAAATTATTAACTTATCGTAACGGTATGCAAAATGATCAGTTAGGTTGAGATTTTTGTTTTTCGATTTTCAAAGTTTCATTCATTAATAATGCAAAATTTTTTGAGATCGATTCGATGAAAGTTTAAAATATGGTTTAACAAGGAACATAGTTAATACTTCATTTGCAAATTGAAAATTGAAATAATTTGTAAATTGACACTATGTGTACCAAAAATAATTCAATACCAAATTATTTTCAAATAGTTTTCAATTTTAACTTATTAATCAATAAATAAGTACAGAATTTATACGGAGAATTATTTTTATGAGTGTCTTCTAATCAAATATGAAATTTAAAAAAATGTGCACTTTCCGTCTAAAAAAAAGAAAATCCACAAAATCAAACCCACTAAAAATCAATATTAAAAATTAAAAAAAAAAAAAATATATAAAATCATAAATATAAATTAATATTCTCAAATAGAAAAGGAATGATTGATTTAGGTTTTGCATATCGAAGAGAATAATTATATTTTTATAAAAGTCTGAATAATATTATTTATTTGTTGTTTGTATATTTTGTCATGTTATTTGTAAATTTCATTAAATTGTTTCAATTTTTAATGACACACTTTATTATTGAATCTTACACAACATATAACTATTAATACATATTTTGTGATATTCAGATAATCTTAATATTATACAAAATTGGTACCTATAGCCATAGTTTATATTTTAGCTTTTGAAGTGTAACAGTTAAATACTATACATATCATACAATATATATTATATTATATTATGTATATATTATATACAACAATTTATTTTGAATTATATTTAATTAACACTTTTGAAAACTTTTACGCATATGTTAAAATAAATAAATAATTTATCTTACTGAAAAAATATTTACCCGATTAATGAAATTAAAATTAGTTTAATGGGCAGTAAAATTTGAAGACAAAAAAAATAATAGCAAAAGTAAATTCTAATTTATAACAAATAAAAACTGAATAAAAAACATAAAAAAAACAGCGATTAACTATCAAAGCCAGAGACCTGTGAAATAAAAGAGACTCCTTTCATCTTTCCGTAGTTCCTAATTTAAGTTGCCACCATTAATACCATTTCTTTGAGAAAACCACTTATATTTAACCAGGAAGTGTTTTACTTTTTCTTTTTTATTTCAACATGAGCTTTCTTTGCAAAGAGAAATCCTGTAGCAAACAATCTATATTGAGGGAAAAAAAAAAACATATCCAGAAAACTAGATTAAATACATCACAGAAGTCATTTAATTAACTTGAGATGTTTTTATCATGTTGGACTTTCAAAGTATACCTACGCATCTAAGAAATCCAGTACATTTTTTCTTTGAGAAAATCATGCTATACGAATAAAATATATCTTCGAACGCATGCTGTTTTTTTTAAAAAAAAAGTTCTTGTGCACAAGTGATTAATATTATCATGAAAATTTAATTTAAACGTAGAGACTAACATGAAGTTAAATTAAATGATTTTTAAAATTATTAAATTTTATCATAATCATATTTAATACATATTTATATTTACAATAATATATTTAATAATACATAACAGTAGTTATAATAGGATTATTTCATTAAAAAAACAAAAATTGATCAAAGGAGACACTTACTTAGTTCTGAAATTATATGCTGAATTATTATATTATTTATATGCCTTCATTATTCAATTGTTTGCTGTACACATTAATATATTACAAGTTTCTAATTTGGTTTAATGTTTCAACATGACAAATAGAATAAAAAATTTAAGTAATAAAATCAGGTTTTAAATTTTTTTCGTGACTTTTTTCACATAAACGGTAATTATTCGTTTATATTTATTATTTTTATTATTATTTATATTTATTTGGTATAATTTGTTCTGATCCCCTATAAAAATTACCGGTTTATCTTAAAAAACAAAGATCATTTCAAACTGCTTGTGACGATTAACCTAAAATAGCTGCTTTCAAAGAACCGTTATGATATAAGATATATATATATATATATATCGTTTCAAATATATATTTTTTAGATACTCTAAATAGATGGTGCATCGATATTTTTTCTAATAACAATAACTTTGTTCCTTGTAGATAGCTAAAAATTGATTTTTGCACCATTAAAAATTTCCTATAATTCTTAACTTATTTACATTTTACAAAAAATGAATCTGTAGCTAAAATAGTTTTCTTCCAATCACCGTTGTTCCGATAAATTTAATATATAAATGGTAGAAATATCTACGGTAATCTTGAAAGATGGAAATGTCAAGCCAAAAAAAAAAAACGCAATCGTTACTGCATAGCCCCGTTATCGTACACGCACAATCCGAGTCTGAAACAGAGGAAATCTTTTTTAAATTTCTTAAAGATTTCAACGCCCTAACCTTTACGATTGCACTACTCGCTGTCATTCGTGGTAATATAATTTCAAACAGCTACATTTCCCGTTTCCACTTTATAAACATAACGTAACAAAAACTACCACTCAAACGCCTCACTTTTAAGTTCCTTTGAATAATGTTTCATGAATATCTACGTAGCTTTCATGCATTTCTATGCCTCGGGTTGCGTCATTTCTGTACATTTATTTACTTACATAACAATTTTACGCGCTATAATATTGTTATTTAACATTTAATATTGTCAATTGATTTGAATTATATGAAGCCGACTTACCATAGACTTATTATATGATATATAATACGTATTATATGATTGCAATATACTACCGTAGACCTGCGAGAGGTACACCGAGGGCGTTTTTTTGAACAATCAATTTTTTTGTTCTTTGCCGCCGTCCACGCCGACATTCAGGTCCACAATCTATGACATAATATCCATTACAACAATGACCGAGAATTCCGTATCATTATGAAACATGTATGTGTTCCGGCAGCAGGTCAGCAGATTTCACGGTTTAACATATGACCATTTATCACAGTATTTGCGGAAATCAGTCGTCCCTACAACATAACGTTTCAGGATGACCTGTTGTGTACGTTTTTTGAGTATACATTTACACATCGTGTATTAATCAAGATATTCACAATTGATAAATATATAGCATTGATCAAGTATATACATCACAATGGTCATTGTCCGACTTCACAGTGGCCTTTAAAAATAATTTTGTTTATTTATTTTTCTAAATTTACAATTTTATTTCAAATTATAAGTGGATGTTTTTGGAAAAAATTGTATTTTGTTTTTAAATTTTACCAATGAATTTAATTTTGTTGTTTTTTCTATGACGTTTTTACCATACCATTTAATTATAATTTTAGAAAATCGTTAAATTGTATCGCAACTACCAACTATGTACTTTATTATATACCTAGAAAACTTTGCTAAAACGAAACCTGAGTAACACGGACAATATATTTGGTCCCTTTACAAAAAAAATAATCCATTAATCGCAGTAAGACGGAAATCTCACTGAACCGGAAATCGAATCCATATCGAAATTTGCTCAAAACTACCAATAAAAAGGAATATAATAACATGAAAAAGCTATCATAGATTACGGCTAATCACGACTGGCGAAATTTAATGGTATCATCGACGCCCGTAAGATGACATTTAAAGTTATTTAATAAAATGCAGATATACGATCACATAACTGAAATATTCTATATTATTTTTGAACTAGGTGATATACTTACCATTCTAACATTGAACTGCCTAACGTAAAAAGTCACATACTGCTCCATAACATCACGTCAGGTTTTCTACCTATGGATCAAAGAAGTAATTAACACCTTTATTTTATACTACTGTAAATTGATGCTACAGTCGCTTGTTTGTAAAATGGACAAAAGTGTACGAAATTGAGAGAAATTTTTTTTTTCAGTTCATCAGCTCGTTAGATCATTAACTGTTCATGATATAATTTTAAAAAATGAATGTATTCAAACTACTTTTGTAAATCTGGATTCCTCATTGATGGGTCTATCGTGAATTCTGATAAAAATGTTTGAATTCAATTCAAGATATTTTTTTTGCTATTGATGCTGAACCTGAATACTTTATTCAATTTCATGGCTATCTTGAAACACAGCAATCTCATGATTTGGACATAACCATTAGTAATGATCAAGTTCAAGTCCACGAGGATAATGAATTTGGCAAACACAATGAAGTATCAGAACAACCCTATAATATACTATGAAACAGCTATTTCCTACTTCGAGAAAGAACAAAAATACTCTCTTACAGTATCCAAGAGTGAACTTTTGAATTTGATATTAAGAGCCAAATGTGTAGAAATCGACGTAAAAAAAAAAAAAATTATAATGATAAAAGAAATCGCTGATTTTTAAAAAAACAACAAAACAAATTGGACATTCAATATTTATAATATACTTATAAATTTAATTTATTATTCTAATTAATACAATTTATACCTACATATTTATAAAGTTATACATAATACATATCAAAGTAAAAAAATAAATAACATTTAATTATTCATTTATTTAATTTTTTTTTAAATTCCGTCCAAAGGAAACCCGTTAAGACGAAAATATTGGAGGCCTCTAGCGGTTACATCTTACTGAGGTTTTACTGTATAACAAACTATTTATATATACTATTAATACGCTAATATTTAGTTTATCTTGACTGACCTATCTCGAACATTGCGGGATAATTTTTTTTTAATTTTCAACCTATAAAACTACTTATTAAACACTAATTAAAAAATTCTAACGGTATTATAAATGTATAAATAAATAATTATATATGATAGGCTATTTTTGGGAATAATTCATTGATAAAATATCTACATTCAAAATATTTAAAAACAATATCTTAACAGACATCTTAATTATGTTTTTTTATATAAAAAAAATAAAAAAACGTATACTTTCATCTAACACGCTCAAAAAAAGAAGACTGAACAAATAAATTACTTTTTTTGCTAAATGATAATAATTTATAACAGATTTTTCATAAATTACAGGCAAGAAAAATAAAAACAAATTATAAATATACGTAAAAAGTAATTTCTTATCAAAGCCTTTGGAAATTTGATCACGTCACTCGATGTATATTCAGTTGGGTATCATAATTTACGTTATAGTAAAAGAGATGGTTACAACCTAGTGTAAATAATAAATGTTTCATTTTGAATTTGACATATATATCTCTGACAGCCATCTTTTAAATAATTAATGGAGCTAGATGTTAGTTTGGGTTCTTTTTTCATGTTCGTTAAACATTGTATATAACATTTCCATTTGGACTTGTTAAAAAAAAAATTGAACTATTAGAAGCGATTAACGACCCTATGATGGTAATAAAAACAATCATGATATGATAACTATTTGAACCAACCGATGATAATGAAACTGTGCCACTAAAATAAGGGTCTATCAGAAATAATTCGTCATACTGAATTAATTAACATTTTCATTCTAACTTTGAACCCCTTCCTGGGTTTAACGAAGCAAACAATGAAATCATATTTTTTTATTGAATTTTACGCATCGTTAAAATTAATTAACCGATAGCAATCCGTAACCAATTGATACCAGTCAATACTGGGTTATTTTTTGTTGAACCAAAAGTATTGGAAAACTTTGGATGTATTAAAATATGTTGAAAATATTTTATAATTTTATTTTGTTTAACAATAAATAATTATATATGCCACGTACTTCGTCAACATCACTTGAAATTAATCTAAAAATATCGACGTAATTTATGCAAACATGATTTCCAGTGAATCGACTTGATAAAATTGTTTGGATGTCAAGTTAAAATCACGTACTTTTTGTCTGTACAAAGATATGGATATCTACCCAATATACATGTAGAGTTGTAAGCTTATTTAAAAAAATAAAAAAATATTCACTATATCAAATGGCACATAAATTAAACAATTTTTACGTGTGTCTAGATTTAATTCTAAGTAAAGAAATGTCAAAATTGTAAAAAATCATTTAACGTGCATTCACGTGGCTTATTTTAAAATCTCTGTTTAATAAGTACTGGTATAATAAGCGATTTTTTTTTTTATTGGTGTCTAAAGGAAGAAGAATAATTCGACCATTAAACGTTTTTTAGACGTAATGTATTTTTGTAACCCCTGTAGTATACGTACTTCGTAGAGCAAACAAAGTGTTATAAAAATGTAGTTTTTATAGCCAAGTTATTATAATTAAGGCTAGGATTTATATACAATAAAAAATTGTAAAACATACATTTTGATTTTTGAAAGATACAAAATTATAGTTTCAAAAAAAAATAATATTTATTTATTAAAATACATCAGTTAGTTCAGCTAATTGTCTTAAAATATAATATAATTAAGATTAAAAATAAAAAGAAGTTATTTATTCTTCACATGCATATTTATTAGTTATTATTTTAGAAATTAAATTTATAATTCAGATTCAGTTGTAAAAATACGTGTGTTACATGCATTTGGCGTCTTCATTTTCGACTTTTGACAGTTTAAAATAAAAATCACAATAATTTTTCTAAAATAACACTGAAAAATGGTTAATAAATTGTGATGTATGGACAGTTGATCGGTTTTTACTAAGCAAAAGAGGTTAGAACTGTGTGTAATACACTAATACACGAACAATTATATCATATTTTTGATTTTGTGTTGATATCTAAATACTTTATATTTATTAATTGTGTTTATCTTTCTCGGTCTAGCTATTTAATATTTTATCGCATATTATACCATAGTATTGTATTTATAAAAATAAAATTTATGTTTGAAAAAAAAAACCAAATTATACACTTTGATTAATTTAACTATTGCGGCTTCAAATACAATAAGTACAATCATAATAAATATGTAAAAATATGCATAAAGCTCAATATATGTAAAAACATGCAAAATAAAAATAGTATCTTTTTCACCAGAATAATGTAAATTGTCGACATTACTCACTAAAGTTTCATTTGAAGGTAACAAAAAAGACATGCTGTTGCATAAAAATCTTAGCCCTGATTATAACATTTAATCTCTATAATATTTACGATACCAAAACACATAAATCATCAAATAAAAATCTGCCGAACAAAAAATATTGTTTATTATCTTTTTTATCATAGTCACAATTTAAGATAAAAAATTGACAATTAAAGGGGAGCAGGGTATGAATCTGCACGCATTGCTCCTTTTAAATGGCACCTCTGCTACTGATAGGATTTTCTTACGCCTAAGTATTTATTTATAAATCTTATATACTCTTACTATACAAGGTCTCAGCTTATTTGCATCATAGATCTACGTGATAGAGGAAAAAAACCACCATTTAAATAATGGTTCGTTCTTTCTACAATGCCTATCTATCGAAATGTATCGAAAACGTTATATAAACTAAATATTCAGTAGTCCACTGGATGCGAAAAACTTTGAGATTTTTCGTTGACGCAATGATGTGTGGCAATAATATCGTTGAAAAATAATAAAAAACCGTTTCAATTCCAATAGTAGCAATCTCAAAATATTATTTTTACAATGATGTGGGCACCATCAATGCTCTCAATACAATTGCACGGTTTCCGTTTCACGTTATATTTATTCAATGATGTCGATGAAATGTAACGTTATTTATTTTTAAAATAATTTTTTATTTTTTTTCGTTTTTCTTGTCTACAAATGTTGAAAATATATTTTCATTGAGCTTTTCTCAACTTTTTCTGTGTATTATATTCTTGGATCAAGTTTCCCATCCATCAGCAATTGGGTTAGTGCTTGTTGGCTTTCTTTTTTTACAATCGTCTTAATGTGTACATAGAGTAAATTTTTATTTTGCTTTCTGAGATTATACGTTATCCGTTCAATCACTTTAGAGAAGAAGGTAGAAACTTGGGCAAAATAAAAAAAAACGAAGTTCTGTTTGTGCACGTGAATAAGGAGAAGAGGTATTTGAATGGACAATAGGAAATAAATGTAGACTATACATATAATTATACAGGTATACGTTTCGATTTAACTTAATCTTTGTAATGAAAAGCCTTAATGTCCAATGACAAATTGTTTCAAAAACATTTTTTTTTTTTTTTTGTTATGAAAATCTATTTTTTGTTCATAGCAATTATAATTTTATTCCAAAAATACAGAAAATATGTTTAAATTTTTTCACTGAAAATTACTTGAACAGTGCGTAATAACTTCGGCGAATTATTTGTTCGAAACATAAATGTACTAATACCGAATATTGAACAGCAGTTTATTATTTATATACATTTAGAATTTATGGAACATAAGTGGAGTGACAGGAATTGTATAATATCATTGCTCTACTTCAATCTTCTAAACTTGAAATTCGTATGTATAAATAATGAACATTTGAATAAATATTAAACATTTATGTACATTGGCATTTTATTTTTTGGAAACGCTACATTACGATGAAATAAATGAAAACTATAGAAGTTATAATTGTTCTTTATTTCAAGCACACAAAAACAACAATTTATATTAAAATTATAATTGCAATACCCAGTGAAATTTTTTATAATAGCTTTGATAAGTTTTGATTTGATAAATCACGCAAATCATTCCGTAAAATATCTTGGAATTCATCACGACTCTCGATGGAATCGGAAACATGTCGATCTACAGGAAACAGTTTTAGGTTAAAGGAAAATACGAAAGCTCTATAAGTCGATCAGATCCCATTCCGAGTAATGAAAACAAACGTCCAATATATGCAACTATTATAACATCAATTTTGACCCATGACATACATTTGTGAGATTGTGGTGGTACGTCTGACATTGATGTACAACGCTGTGGAAAAATTACTCTTCGGATCATCATTGAAGACTCAATACCGGTTTGAAAAAAACGACACAGTAATTCACCACATTATAATATCTTCGGCAATAGTAAATTCAATCTAGATTTTAACTCGTAAACACGAGATGAGATTAGATCACCATGTCCGTCCAATGTTCGTTCAATTATAACTCAACCTTAGGACTATCAGACTTACCACTTTATATCAAAAGTATGATTTCATTGAAATCTTTGGTATATATTAATATCTATTCAGTAATATAAAATTATATAACAAATAGCAAATATAGCACATGTAGCAGTGAAATTATGTACACTTTTATTTATCTCCTACATTATTGAATTTTATTTTTACATAAGTGTATATTTCATAATCTGTGTCTCTTTAATGTAATATAAACTGATTATATAGGTTGTATGTACAACTGATGTTTAAAAATTATAATTGATTATAGATTATCATCCAAACTTATAAAACGATTCCATCAAGATATTAGAAAGTTAACTTTTTTTCTTAGTATAATAGATATTCCATTAACTTAACAATTTGAATATAGCTTCATAGTTTTAATTCATTACTTGACAATAATAATAATTATTGTAATATTTATACAATTATGAGCACGAAAAATCTGTGTCCGCCAAGTATAAGATAAATTATATAACTATGACAAATGGGATTAATTGTACAGTATACATTAAAAAAGAAAACAAATTATAAACTAGAAACAATATAAATTACTTTAATTTAATTTAGAATATTATGTATATTAGCATATATTTTTCAGAAACATTTAGATTTTTGCATGTAGTATAATATGCCGGTACAAAAGTCAACGGAAAACCATTACACACTTCAAATTTCTCTAGAAATCTTTAAATAACTATTGACAAACTTACCTTACTGTTGTATGACTATAAAAAAGTCTACCGATTGTAAGCAAGACATTGTTTGTGGAAGCTTTATTTCGACCAAAGTTTTTTTTTTTTTTTGTTTTTTGAAATTTTCTAAAAATGTCCATGGGCATAATAAAAAAAGTTTGCATTGATTCCCGTCCTCTTCTTCCATGTTTAAATAGTTCATTAAAAAAAAAAAAAAACACTCTTTTCATCATTTTCTACTGTCGGTGGAGCATTTTTAGTATAACAATGATAATCACACATTATTTGTATTATGATTTTACCGTTTAAGAATATAATTTGCATTACAAAATGTGTCTGCTTATTCCCTATTTATGTTATACTCATACGATTGTTTAAACCATCAAGTGTTTTAGTAATGAGTATTCGATAATAATCATGCCGGAACCAATAAAAAAACAGGTAACGAAACAATACATTATAACATATAATACTATAAAATAAAATGCTAATAAAGGAATGTTATGATTATTTTATTACGAGTATAAAATACACGATTACCTCTCCGCGTATGTCTTTTATAAAATAAAATGAATCATGTGAAATAAATGTATACTTCACACAAATTTTAATTTGATATACGAGTAAAATATCAATCAAAAACCAGAATATACGTTTTTATTTTTGTGTAGTCATTGAATTAAAAAACTGTTTAAAATATTAAATCGAATAATTTTTTTTGAATTTAAAATTGTTATTATATTACTCTAATTATCATATATTAATCATTAATAACTCATTATGACTATACAAAATTATCGATTAAATTGCGGTGGCTCAAGAAATAAAACTACAGAAATAATTGTGAGCATATACTGTTTATTTTATTTAATTTTTTTTAACAACTGCTTTCTAAAAAAATCATAGAATAAACCGGCATAATCAGTGTAAAAAAAAAAAAGAAAAATATGTTTAAAATAAAAGGCGAATCGAAACGGATTGAAAAAATGATAAACCAAATGTGACATATTGTTCAGCAACATTGGTCACCCTTGGCCATTTATATCGAATGTAAGGGCATAACTTTGATACAAAACACGTATACTCATATTCCATATATGATTTTTTAACAAATACTCTTTCGTCATAACGATGTATTTAAAAAATCTCAAAGCCCCGTTCTATTATGACTATATTGTTATTATTATTATTATTATTATTATTATTATTATTATTATTATTATTATTACTATTATTATTATTATTATTATTATTATTATTATTATTATAATTATTATTTTTATTATTGTTATATAGCTTTGATCAAGCGAAATGCGTATCCAAAAATTAGTCAGAGACGTCATCGCAAAAGTCACGGTATATAAATCGACATGAAAAATATATTACAATGAGAAAGATAGAGATCATTAGTAGAACACAGAATCCGATTTTTCTTTAACGTATATTTTTATCCAGGTTATTTTAATTTTCAAAAGTTAAAAGGTATGCTAATAACCGCGTGGGGATTCAAATTTCTATGCATACACAATTGTCCCGATCTGAGATCAAAGCTAGTCAATATGTTCACCGCTAAAAGAACTGCTCTTTTTGCTCCCGGTTCATAACTAGTCTTATTCAGAAACATTTTCTTGAGAGTTATTCGCTTGAATTAAAATCCCACTACGACGCCGGAGTCTTGTGCCAAAATACTCTTATAATGAATAACTAGATTACAAACTAGACATAAACTATGTTTATAAGAAAAAGCTTGGAAAGTTCGGTTTAACTTACATTCGAACTTTTTTGTTGGATTCAATCAAATAAATTTCCATTTAAAATATTTTTTTATAAGTTTTAAATAATCAATTTAAATTTGTTTTTTACCAAGTCCATTTCTTTATAAATTAACAATTTTAATGATATAATGAATTAAACTTATTTTGGATACCGAAAGGAATAATAATATTTTTAAACGATTCATTTTTACTTGTTTTAGTGAATTTCTTAATGTTTTGTCCCCATAATATAAACTGTATGTTTATCAATCAAAAATGCTGTGTATTAATTCGACTGAATTATGTATTGCATGTAATTGGGACCATAGATTTTTAGCAGAAATAAGTTTTCATTGGTTTTTTTGTTAATTATTAAATCATATGTTTATGTAAATATATATAAATCATTAATATAAATATGATAGTTTTATAATGATTTCGAATCAATATTTTGAAATACAATTTTTTTTTTAACAATTATAGATCTGATAGTTTATCGATATTGGTATTTCTAAATATCAAAATTTTATTAATTTTTCAGGTAAATTAATAAAGTTTATATTTTAAAGATTTCAAGATTGTAATTATTTTATGTTAAGGTGACAAGAATATAATTATCTAAAATTATTTAGTGGATAGTCTGCAAATATGTAGATTGTAGTAGTTTTGGAGTTTTAGAAGGAATGATTTGTAACATCGAGTTTCTAAGTTCAAAATTGTTTAAATTTTGAGATCGGAGCAAAGGACGTGGTTACTAACATACCAGTGTTTTAATGAGTAATGCAAGTTGAATAGATATACGAAA
This sequence comes from Sipha maydis, assembly GCA_034509805.1. Taxonomy (NCBI): domain Eukaryota; kingdom Metazoa; phylum Arthropoda; class Insecta; order Hemiptera; family Aphididae; genus Sipha; species Sipha maydis. The sequence goes on along the minus strand of JASXSY010002516.1, from coordinate 12,546 downwards.
TAAGAGAAATATTGAAGTATTACGAGCATTCAGTGATACTTCGGGGCAAGATTAGTACATCAAAACAAAGAAGTTTCTAAAACAGAATAAATATAAGTACGTTTTCCATCGTTTTTCCTTTAAATCTGGTGCCGAGAATTCGATTTCAAATCGCTTTGAAGTGAAACAATTTTCAATTGTGGTAAATATTACAAAATATTCACTTTTTTGGAAGTGTTTTAAACAATACATTTTGTTAACGTGGTAAAAATATTTCTCGTCCTATAGTTTTAAACGATCATCCTTTGTACGAATATGAATGAAAAAAAATGAATAATGTTTTCAAATATTACAAATCGAATAAAATAGAAATTTGACGATTCGAGTGGATATATAAATATATTTGTCCGTATTTCGAATATATAAAAAAAGAGACTTATTCACGAGGTATTTTAAACCTATATGTTTATTGGTTTAATAGTTTGGAAGTAAACTTTTTACTATCTAACATTAAATACTTACTGTTGTTTCCATTAAAATGTTAGTACATGGTTAGATAAAAGAAAAGTAATTGAAATATATACCACTAACTTTTCCTTGTAAACTTTAAAACTTTACACTGTACTTTTTTTGATTTAAAGGGCAAAATATCGAGTGTAGACGAATAAAGAACATTTTAGAAAATCTGGTTTATGAAACACTCAAAATTTCACAACGTGTGTCTATTTTTAAAGTAGAAGAGAATTATAATCAAAACATTGTGGCGGACATATACTGGCGATGTCGAGAATGGTTTAGGATTATCATGTACTTGGAAAATCTGTAGATAATATAATATCATTAAGACACATCGGCGGAACTAATGACTTTTTCTGTTATCACGGCGTTTTTGTGAGGCAATTTCACTACATGTACGCGTTGCATTCTTAAATGACCGCATGTATTATAATTTTTGAAGCACAAATGCACTAAGAACGTAACAGTAAGATTTATATATATATATATATATTTTAAACAGATTGTATCAGCAATTTATTACAAGTGAGCTACATAGTTTGACATTTATATGTTAATCTTGTCATTATGCATTTGGATAAACAAACCAAATATTCAAGAATAAAAACAGCAGTCAAAATGCATAAAATATAAATAATATATTTAGTTCTATACAGATAATATCTGTCAGCCATGTAGTTAAAATTCAAAAATAATTTATGACTAATAATTTAATTAGCACTTGTATATATTTAAACTAATTTTAAACAGCAATAAAATAAAAAAGAACCGGATGGGCCTCGCTCTGCTGTACAGTTAGGGGTGGAGTGCACCTCGCTTATAGGATAGGTCATTATTATAATGGATTTGTTAAATTTGAATGCAATGATAGATATCATTGTATACGAATAACGATTCTGAACGGAGTTTATATGTTAGTCTAGAATATAATACAATGTTATTTATAAATATTATATAAGTATATATTATTTTTAAACGAAAAATTTAGAAAAACCGAAAATTTAAATTGTCTATAAATAAGTCAAAATATGTCAAAATACTTTGAAATTTTAACCATGTATAGAAAACGTCAATATAAAGATTTAATGATAATTTCAAGTTGTTGCGGTTTTTCGTTTTTGAGTTAGGGCATTTTAAAAAAACCGATATCATTTGTCAGTCTAGAACATTCTACATTATATTATATTTTACATGTAATTTTATGCCAATATTCGATGTTCAAACGCTTATAAAAAAAAATTGTGCCTATGGATTTTAATAATTTTTGAATGACATTAAGAACTACTTCTGTGGAATCTTCGATTAAATTTTCAAGTATTTTGTAGTAGCCAAATTTTTTTATCACCTATTATAAAAATAAAATGTAAAAAAATCGAATATTTTAAATGCCTATAAGTGGCTTAAAAATCAATATAATATTTTGAAAAAAATATGACATAAAGGAAATACCAATCTTAACAGCTGGTAGAAATTTCAAAAATCTGCGACTTATACTTTTTGAATTATAAAAAATATTTAAAATCGTTTGAGAATAAATCGCTATTTTATGCAATTTCGTAAATATTTAAATTTCAAACAGTCATAAAATTTTTTCCTCTAATTCCGGTAGAAATTTTTTTAAAGATTTTTGAAGAGTAGCTTATACATAACCTCGTGTTAAAATTTTGAACCTTAAGTATGAACAGAAAAAATTTTATGAATTTTTAACTACAAAAAAACTTGCAAATTATCGTGATTTTTACATATTTCGTATAAATTGTAACTTTGAGCACTTATAAAAAAAAATTGTGACTTACGATTTTAGATTTTTTTTTATCAGTTAAGGAACAACTTATAAGAAACCTTGTATTAAATTTTCAAGATTTTCTAGGCAGCCAAAAAAATTTTATCGTTATTTAAAAAAAAAATACTTAAAAAAATTGAAAATTTCAATTGTCTATAAATAGCTTAATAAAAGTCAAAATACTTTGAAAATTTAATGGTGTATAGAGAACGCTAATCTTAACATTTGGTGAAAATTTCAAGTATTTACATCGATTAGTTTTTGAGTTATAGCAAAATAAAAAATTTGATTATGTCAAAAACTGGTTTTGCGTAAAAACTCCCGTTTTTCCCAAATTTTTTTATGGTTTTTCCCGTCGCATTTAAAAAATATTGGAAATTTTTAACTTTTGACCCCCCAAAGTACCAAATAGATTCACTTTCCTTTCAGAAAAGTTGCTACATAAGGCAATCGAAGCATTTTTACTGCCCCAAAACGTGTCGACAGACACAAAAAAAAAAAAAAAAAAAAAAAAAACACACATCATTGTAAAATCAATACATTCTTCACTCCGTTCAGAATCTAAAAATGTGTATATTCAGAGTGGTCTTTAAAAAAAATAAAAATATTCTGGATTACCCTGATGGTTACAAAATTTAATTATTTATCCAACTTAATTAACCAAACGGTGTTTCTGTGTATTGTTAATTATAAAATAATTTAATTTCCATATATTTAAAATCATCGAAACGACTCACCCGGGTGTTTTACAATGTGAATCAAATTGACAAAAAATGAAAATAATAACAAATATTGCACAAACTACTATTCTAATTATGTTTAAATGTTGTTTCAGTTTATCACAAAAAAAGGTAAAATGACGATAGTTATTAAAGTTCATTATTTTTTAACTTGATGATCAAGTGCATTTTTTTCTTTCAAATCAATAATGAAAATTACGAACTCTTCTTTTACAAAGCAAATAATCAAATCTAGGAATAAGTGTCAAAAATTTGCTTTTTTTATCGTATAGTTATATGTATTTTATCTAAATCAAAACTAATGTGCTGTAACTTTTAGTTCAAAATTGTAAAAATAATGGTATTTAATCAAATTTATAATTTAATTTTTCTATTTTTTTTTTTTTTTTTTTTTTAATGTAATAATGTAAAGAAAATACCACTTTGGAATAATATTAATATTTGTCATTCAAACATTAATATTTTATCTAACAAATTTAGTAGTATTGTATTTAATTATATGATTGATTTTGACCCAAATGTCATTCAGTAATAATAATTAAGGCTAATCTACTTAGCAGTTTGATGAATAAGCTATAGTTCATAATCAAATCAACATGATTTAGTTTTAAAGTTGTTTTTAATAACCAAATATTTTTACCGATTATGTATTTAGGTAAATATTTACCAACTTAACTTAGTTCATAATCAAAATGAGTGGCTAGTATTGAATTTAAATTCAAAATATAAATAAAAATATTTTAAAATAAATATTGCAATACTTATCGGGAAGTTTTATTAATTTTTCCATTTTAATGATGCCTGCTGGTGTACAAACAAATCAAATTAAATTAGCCAACTGACATTTTCCAATAACCAGAATAAAAATGTATTGACTTTTGATTATTATTTTCTACAATATAGTTATTTTACTTACACGTGCATGTTATATGTGAATAATTTAAATAATAAAAAAGGAAGAAAAATAACCCTATTTTATGTAGTCTCTTGTTATAATTTATTGCTTTCGATTTAGGTTTTATAACATATCCGATTCACTTGATAAGATTAAATTGAAAGATATTACGCTGATGTACTATTTAGAAATAAATATGTACGCATAAATATACATTTGAATAGTAAAAGTACTCTTAGTTATTTATATATTTTATATCCGTTATTATAGTTGTTCGTCAGGCTTAGCATAGAAGTACTGATGCTCATGGTTATTTTATTGAGTTTTACTGATAGCTTCTTCTTCCCTTTTTTTATTTATTTTTTTTTTTTTCGATAAATCATCAACATCTATTTCATAAGATAAAGATTAAAAATATAAAGTAAAACAATCTTTATTGTATATTCGTATAACCATATGAAAAATGTCTTACGAACCGTATTGGCTCTTAGTGCATCCGTACAACAATGAGTTTCCCTGTGTAACGGGTTACCGATCGCGGAATCAATGTTTGACGATACGAGCAAAAGCTGCAAACAGTTAGCGTCCGATCTTGATCGGGGATACGATATTTCCACTACGCTAACACGATCGCGGGATACTTTTAATCCGGGAGCCATTGGGAACCGTTGGACTAAGTGGACTTTATTCAACTGATTGTTATATACTGCAATATTACTTGGGGGTTTTGCGACCGAGTGAATCACGCGGTTGTGCTCGAGAACGTATAGTCAACAGTACGAACCCGGTTTTCGGCAGTCTCGCTCCCCGGACGAGATGGCCGTCCCGGGAGAAGACACCACCATAACCACCCCCAACCGACTGTTACAAGGACGAGTTGCAAAACACAACTTTTCCAACACGAACTCACCCTGCGACGTGCGCCTAACACGCGCGGCAAGCCATCGAATGCACCATGGCTTAACGGGTATAGTCGTTAATGCTCAACGAAAGCAAAAAAAAATTTAAAAAAATAGATAAACACACCGTACGCCCGGGTCCCGTGCACACAGTCCCGCGGTGTTTTCGCTTCCCACACGATCGGCCATCACCTGTGGTATACAGGCGTAACCGCCGCCGACACCGATTGATTTCCGACCCCAGCCCCCGTGACTCGGGCGGGACACGTGAATAATAAAATCACCGTCTCGGCACGTTTCTCGGCGAACCGCACGCGCAGTCCTACGTGCACGGCGATCGTCTGATGTGCAGCAGTACGCGTAGCCTCGAACTGTCTAATGTATCCCGTCATCAATTATGCAGGCACCGTCCGGGGATCGCTGACCGCACCGGGTGAGTTCGCGCCCGACCACCGGACGGATAGCGACGCGACACCGGGATCTAGATCCAACCCGGCCACCGTCAAGTTTTCGGTCCACCGCGGTTTTGCTACTAAGTCATATTTCACGTGCACTCGGTCTGCGGGCGAACGTAATCGTCACAGCTGCGATCCCGCACCGTCGTCGTCGAAGCGCGATCAAAGCTACGGATGCGGTGTACTGGTTTCGAGAGACACGTACAATCTGTTTTACGACGAATGAAAAATTAAAACATTCACGATTCGGTCGGATTATACAGAATCGGAAGATAGTGGGGGGTGGGGCTGGACAAATCACCTCCACAACTCTAATATAAACTACTCATGTAATCTCTCCGAGGAATCTCAGATAAATCAATAAATCAAATACATCATATCTCTTTGTATGTATGTACGCACCGTTTGTATGTAAATGCATTATTTCAATATTATTATATTTTTTCGACGCTTTCAACTTTGTTTTACATAACGGGTCGGCGTTTTCGAAGCACACGTAACACGCGCTGCGAGCGATCGATTCCGAGGTACCGGGAATACGATTGTCCGTCGTGTGGATTTATTACGAATTGTTCGTCGTTAAACTGATCGATTTCGGCGACTTCACATATTCGATACGTTTTTAATTATCCGTAGTCATATCGTGACTTGCGCGGAACTGGAAATTATATGATAACACATATCTTGATGCTTTTATTTTTTCCGTGTACCGTTCGCAAGCGAGACATGCGCCTATGTACAAATACTACGTGCCATACAACTGGAAGACTAATCGGAGGACTATCGTAACTGGTTAGGGAAAATCCGATTAAATGTCACTCGATGGCCTTAAGCAATTTACGCACTCTTCCATAAATCGGAACGTGTTGTGTAGTTTAAATACAATAACAAGACCTTTATGACCGCGGTTCCGTGTTGTAGTGATAAGTTTTTATTTATTTATTTATTTATTTTTATTTTTTATTTTTTTCACAAAACAGATAATACAGATATAATAACGAAGACTGTAACGTATCTAGATCGGTTCATTGCAGCGATTCGATTGTTTTATTATTACATTTCTGTACCGAGGATCCGCGTGTGTCTACGGCGTAACAATAGTACGTGGTATAAACGGGTGCGCTCAACGATTTTGCCGAACGAGAGGTCTAAAACGACAGAGTTAAATTACGCAATTTCGCCTATATAACTCTCCACATGCAACACAATAATTATACGTACCTATTGCAGTGCATAAAAATGTTAACAAATTAACTTTGAACCATCCTCCGGTCCAGGTAGTAGTGTCTCCGTTTTCGGGTAATCCGAAGTACGATTATTTCACTACGGAGAGTTAATTTGGCCCGCGTAGTTGTTTCGCTCACGCAAATTATCCACGCATACCGCACGATTTAAATAACAAACAAAGATTTCGTCTACCGACACACGCTTGAACGCACAAAAGCACACACAGCCACGCACCGTACACGCATACGCTTTAATATTGAACATGACGCGTGCACGTTGAAAATACAACAAATGACCCGGGCCGATGGTTCATTATGCAATTTTCCGAATCACACGCCACAGTTAACGTGAAAACTATACGCGTTACATAAAAACTTACGAGTATTTATTTTAATACAAGTTCTTGTTCGAATTCCACATTTTTCCTTTTTAATTGGAAAACAAAATTTGTTTTCGATAATTCATTATGCTTTTACATTGCACAAATATTGTTAAAGCACTTTAAGTACGTATTACACGGATAAGAAGGAATGGGCTTAAGTGAATACGGTTTTTCCGATAACATAAGTAGAAACCTAAATGTTCGTACTGAATGGTGTACATATAAGGTTCAATACAGAAAAACAATCAATATTTACAAAAGATGTATACATGACGGCATTACGCGAAGCCGTGTTAAAATAATTGAGTGATTAAGGGTGCATAAGAAAATCACAATAACTGTTGACTGATAATTATTATGGGACGTCATCCACAGTACATTAATATATTGTTATGATTAATTTCTATCGTCAAACAACCACCCGACATGCAATTATTTCACACTTCTGGTGTATCTGAAATATTTAAACGCATGAGGCATCATATTATGAACTACGGTACACAACGAGTTTACGCGTTATTCATATTGAAAATATGTATTGTACTTTATTAAAAAAAAAAAAAAAGTCCAACCCGCATAATTTATACAATTATTCGTCGCGTCGAACATATGATACCTATTATTTCGTTCGTAGGATAACATTCTATGACACAGTTATTGATTGTTTTAAACGATAAGAATATAATAATGTGAATGCTAAAAACGTTATCAAACGTAATTATTTTCCTTGGTTAGTGATGTCCTCTACTCCTATCCTTCTCTCCTCTTCAGTCGACTCGAGTATCATCGTTATTAATTTAACTGTGCTCTTTATATCATACAGTCGTGCATTGTTCTTTAGCATAATAATTATTATTATTATTGCAATCAAAATGTGTATATTCCACGTGAATAAAGAATATTTGATATTAAAAATATAACTTCACCATTCCCCATAGAGAAAAAATCGTTAACAGGTGACTTCGAAACGTATAATGCCATTTTGCTGTAACAACTACTTCGTTATTATCAAGGAAAAATGTTATCGATGATAAACATAATATTAAACTGATTTCATCTGACGCATTTCTACAGGGATGTTGAATAGGCAGTGAACACGTGAAATAAATAACAAACGATTGTTGTTCTATAATACTCCAATAGTATTCCATCGGTTTTCTAAATTATTTATGAAACTGATCATAAAAATATTAAATCTATTACTTCTATATTGGACACGATTACTAATAAAATAAATTACACTTTTTTTGTCATCTTAACGTTATTTAACTTTGATTTATATGTTTCAGGTATGCTTTTTCCGAAATTGATGCACAAATAAATCGATGGAGTGAAATGTCATGCAAGTAATAGTAATAATAATAATAATAATAATAAACGAATGAATAATTTGAATGATTATTTATTTTAATTAATTTTTTAATTAAATATAAGCATAGCATCTATAGAAAATTGTTTCATCGGTATGTACAATGTATACGATTTTGGAGTTTATGAAAATTAAAGCATTCTTAGTGACCAGTAGTGTAAAGTGAATTCAATGGTCTATAGTTTCATAAATTAAATATCGAAGATTATGGTTACTATGCATGTATTTTATAAAAATTAATCTTTTAAAATAAAACTAATCAAAAACACCAAATTGTGTAACTTGATTTTATTATATTATTACAAAATGTACGACTCAACATTTCTTTTGATTATTTATATTTATTTATTGCTCTATTTTTAGAACAAGTAGGAATTTAAAATGATTATATTTATTACGATTTATTTTAGATTCTAAGTGAAATGAGGTTTTACTATTATTACTTATTACTTTTTTTCATCTGTTTTTGTGTACACGATATTGACCAAAAGGATTGCTCCTATCGTCTTAGTCATAAGAGATTTCTGAAAGTAAAGGCTGGCTAATTGGTACTTTAACAAAATTCTTTTTAGTAATTTCTAAACATTTTTCGTAATAATTGCGTAAAACTGACGACAGTTAATAAGAAAAACGGTAAAATGAACGGCTTACCGGCTTTCGATAGTATCGATTTTTTTTTTCGTGGTAACTCAATAAATAATAATTGTTGAAACTTGTGATTTTCATTTATACCATCGCTTTCTAAAGTACGTCTAATTTTCAATAGATTTTTTGATTCAATTATGTGTAGTTAAAAATTCCTTGTTTGATAGCTTTTTTGAAAAATGTCGATGAAATAATTTCGCTATAACAAAAAGTCTTGAATATTACATTTTGATAAAACGATAAAAATCACAGTAGTTCAATATATTTTTATAATTGAGGTTTGAAAAAAAAAGATTTTATACGAGTATCTAGTAAAAAAAAAAAATATTGGATAGTTGCAAAAAAGTTTTATACGCGGTAAAAAATGAAATTTTGATTAACATAGATATTTAAAGGAATGTCCATTAAACGGCATTAGTTTGTTAATTAAAAAATGTCTTTGTTTATAATTGTTTTAGTAAAGTGTGTGTTGTTTATAGGCACTTACAATTTTTGAATTTCCCAAATGTTAAATGCCTTTTCTCGTGTAAATTAGAATTTTGAAGTTCAACTTACCTCATTAAGAAATTTTACTACTCTATTAACCATTTTTGGAAATATAAACTAATCCATCTATTTCATTTTATTTTACTTTATTATGAAAATAATTTATTGTTTACTAAATATTTTAGAATGAATTATTTTTAATTTCATATAAAATATGGTCCCCTTAGACTTCTCTTAGGTTTAAATTATAGTATTCCATTTACAACATTTCGGAGGGTGTCCAGGCAAACCCAGCAACCCATTTACACACGCATATAAATACCATCATATCATCCAAACCAGTATTTCACCCGAACTCATATTCTTATCCGATTTAGTTGTTCTACCCTTATTTTTACTATTTATCTGTAAAATCATTATCAACGAATAATAAGTAAAATCGTAATCAACGAATACCACTGCAAATATTGTTTTAATATGTATATACATTCATTTCTAGAAAAAATACCGGAAAATGTTTGTAACACGTGATCGTCTTAGTTCAAAGAAATTTTTAGCATTTTTCAGAAATTTTTTTTTTTCTTAATTCCACAAATTATTCTTATTTCTATTATACCTTTACATGTTGTACATAAATATCTGAATTATTTTGAAGAACACTATAATTTTTCCGATAAATTTTATTATTATTTTGTAAAATAATGAAAGTTATTTAAATAAAAACAGGGATATTTTTACAGCAATAGTAATAAAGTAAGTTACACCAAATAAGTGATTAATCATATTATTTTCTGCAATTTTTCGTATAATTTTAAATCAGTAACTTTTGTAATTGAAAATTATGATTGTATGCTAACCAAACGGTCGACTTGGGTCCTATATTTTGAAACCTATTTAATTATTATATCGTGTTTTAAATAATTAACAACGCTGTCACAAAAATGTATGCACGGAATGACCAGACATTTATTACAAGTATCAGAATATATTATGTTTTTTTTTTTTTTTTATTATTATTATTATTATTACATTTTAACACGACGTACTTATTATTATATATTATTATAAACCTCTATAGAGTTAATTTTAATATAAGAAATTTGAGTAAAATTAAAGTAAATTACTACAGTATATTAACCGCAATGTCGGTGATATTATAATATTATGGGTATAATCAGTCGAGTTATTACTTCTTATTCCTTAAGACAAAACAAATTATATTAGGAATAAAATTCCAAACAAAATCCATTTGAGCAAGCCTATTTGGCGAATTTTAGACAAATATAGGGACGAGTTAAAATCTTCGGTAAATATTAATAAACATATTAAACACGATAATATTATAGATTTTTATGGGCAAATCGTTTTGACAACAAAATACGATAAAAAATCCGTTGTTATGAATAATTTTAAACATCCATATTTATAAATTAACAGGCAGATTCTAACGATATCGTTGTACGAATAAAAGTTTTGTTATTGGAGTATCGTTTAATTAAATCGGTAAAAATAGTAAAAATGTAATGTTGTTCAAACAATAACCAATTTAAAATTGTTATATTTATAGTTTTTCATTGACAAAGAACGAGTTTTACATTAATTTTTTTTTAAGAGTCATTGTGATATGTAGTGTATTCGATGACAAGTTTTGTATTGGTCTGAACGATTTAATATATTTTTATACTAAAAAAGTAGGTCATGCTAGCAAATGATAATTCTCTATACATTAAAATACGATTTTATCTTTCAATCTACCCGAATAAAAATTCTCTGTAAATTCTTTATTATTAACCGTATTCGATTAGATATAAACGTTTTTGCTAATGCGTAAACTGTTAATGTAATTGTACTGTTATTTTTGTTTTAAAAAAAATTATGATGTAATATCGTTTTTAAATAAGTGTATACCAATACGCTCTTTATAACCAATTGGTTATTATGAATCAAATAATTTCGTTGGTGCTCTCGAGGTGTACAGTTATGATTGCTACGCCACCACATTATGAATGAAAAAAAAATACAAAAAAAAAATAAAAACCATTTATACACAGATGTGAAAAATCCTAATGAAGAGTACTATGATGCGTTCGTGCGTCTAAATGTTTAACATACGAGGAAAAAACAAAATAATAATAATTTCATTAACACGTGAAGCGTGCATAACATTGAAGTAAAAAAAAAAAAAACGCTTGCCGTTTTTTACTTTCAACCACATGCATACGAAAATATAATACAATTATAGTAATTATTGAATAATTAATATTATAATATTAGAATCGTTGTAATATCAACCGAATTATGTGCAAACGGAGTTCGCGGAAATAACAGAATGGGAATTACGATGGTGTTTTATGCTAAACGCGCATTATAAAGGCCTCGGAAAAGCAACTCCCTATTACGTCATAAGCACGGTTATACTTGACTAAGACACCGGCACTTTTTACGCAGTGATCATTGCAGCAACTGCGAAAACCAATTTATATTGTTTAACATTTCTACTTTGTGTCGATCGAAGTATTTTTTCGTGTTAGGAAATTTATTTTTCCGAGAGTAATCAATTGAAATGATTTCGGAAGTTCTTATAACATGAATGGCAATCTAACAGTTTTCGATATCGACAACTTTGAACATGATCCCGAACAGTAAACTCTCGTTTCTGAAAATTGAGTTTTAACCGCCGTCAGAGCTATTTTACGGATAAAACCGATGGGAAATGTAAATCGCTGCGGGTTCGAGCGGTTGGACAGCACACACTCCACTGGTCTCTTGACACAATTTGGTCGTGCGCGGCCGCGTGCAATAGATGAACGCGAAACGAACGCGGTTCGCGTGGGCCGTAAGTGCGTTCGAATCGCATCTCTGCACGGCAAAAGGACCGGTCAACGGACAGGGCCCGCTAACATAGCATTCGCCGCACCGACAACGATTTATTAATGTTAAAACAATAAAAGCAGTAAACGATAACACGGTTGTATTGTACGTGGGATCAGTACCTATAATATTACATTAATGCATGTTATTATATTGCGGTTGGACAGGCGCAGGCACCGACACGGGGACCGCGTTAACGTGGATGTTTTAACGTAATGCGTTATAATAATTCGTAATAATGTGCGTGCGTGCGTGTGAGTGAATATTTTCTACTGCTATGTGTATGCATTGTTGTATCG